>VWZZ01005504.1:603569-657198 GCA_013399095.1 Psophia crepitans
TTGGCACGTCGCTCCCCGCTTCGGAGGATACCCCAACTTTGACACCAAAGGCAATCAAGCGAGCTGCTCGCCTTGTGCAGCGAGATCGCAGCTGACAATCTTTGTTTTAAACCCCTGCTGATGTTCTTGAGCCCAATACTCCCACAACAGACAAAAATATCTGCATTTTCACCCAAACGCGAGCAATTACTAAGGAAACGGGCCTCTCGCTCCTTGCATTTTCCTTCTGGTCCATTTGAAAACGGATCCATCAGCGGGTACCAGGCGTTTAAGGGAGAATTTCTTAAAGGGCATGTGGGACGGCAACAAAAGGCTGCCATTCACAGGAGAAGTCAAAGGCACTAAATGGGGACATCAAAAGGAATTCGGATCCAATCGAAAAATAAAAGAATCTGATTTCTTTTCTTATCTGAAACACGCAGATGAAAAGCCCCTAAAGCAAACAGCCAAAGAAAGCGATGTTTTTAAAACAGCAAGAAAGGGGGAGAAAGGGGGGGAAAAATAAAGAAACAATCTCATGAATGCGTTTCTTCGGACTTTAAATGAGATGAATGACAACATAATATCAACAGCTTCTACACGACAAACCCCATTAGACTAATGTCTTTCACTGCCTCGGTTTTACGCCTTAAACTGTTCCCGGACAGAGCAATGACTATTGCTAACAGCAGAGTAATCCGGAACGACCCTTTCCGTAGGTGAAGAGCCGCAGGGAGCGGCAGGCAGCGCTCCGCGGCTGCGGGCCGAGGTTGCGCCGCAGGGCTCGGAGCTGCGGGCAGGGGCACACGGGTGCCCGTGGGGACCCGCCGCCTGTCACCCACGGCGTCTCCCGCTGGTCTCCTTACTTTTAAGCAGCTAGTTTTGGTTATTGTTTTTAACTGTGTAGATAGAAGAACGGGCATTGCTGCTGGAAGACGCGTCTGCTCGACGTGTAAATACCCGACAGAAAAGGGAGATCTGTCGGTGTCCGAGCGGAGCACCGGCAGAAAGAGCTGCATCGGTTGTTGGAGGAGGACACTGGGTCTCGCCTTAGTTTTTTCTCGTTCGTTTGCCCAAGGAAAACGGGCGGCTTCCCCCTTCCTGGCCTCATGTCTCCCGGTACTAAAAATCTTGCCGGGGAAGGTGCGAATTTTCAGGGGTGCTTTCTGCTCGCCCTGGCCCGGCTGTCTTGAGCAGCTCCCGCCTCGCCGCCCACGGCCAGCAGGGAGGGAACGGGCTCAGCGGCCGGGCTGTCCCCCGACCGGGGGACGGTGCCCTTCGGGCGGGGGCTCCCGGGGCAGCCGAGGGGGAAGAGGCCGGGCAGCGGCCAAGAAAAGAGTTCCGCGGCGGGAGCCCCCCCTCCCCCGTACTCCCTGCCCGGATAAAGCCCTTCCTGACAGGGGAGGGAAGGGGCAGGCTGCAGGGCAGGGGCTTTCCTTTGGTCTCAGTGTGTGTTCTGTAAAGTTGTGACAGATTATTAGTAAAGGGAGGGGTTTCACAGTTTGATGAAGATATAACACACTCTGGACTATCCATCCTCCGGGCCCATTCATCAGAGGCAGAGAGCGGGGGAGAGAGGAGCTCTGCTCCTCTGCCCCAGCGCAATTCATCACCGCGGCTGAACCGGGGAGTTTTGTCCTCCAGCGACCCGCTCCCCTGGCCGCCGTCCCGGGATCCCTGCTCGGTCAGCTCCGGCCCAGATCAGCCCCGCGGAGAGGTCGGGGCCGCCCCGGTCTCCTCCCCATGCCTGGAGAGGGACGGCCGTCACCGCGGCCTCGGGGCTGGCGCTCCTGGGCCGGGCGGCGCGGGCACGCACGGGGGGTCCCGGCGACCCTCTCCCTCGCGAGGGGGAGATCTCCCCGCCACAGGATAGATACAACGCTTCGGAAAGCTTAAGTGCCGTGTAGAGGCAGCAGGAGGGATGGAGAGGGACAGACGGACAGACAGATAGATACGGATGGGGCGAGGATGCTCCTACGGCAATCTTTTGTTTGGGAGTGAGTGATCCTCATTGTTTGTCGTCGCGGAGAAGAGGGGAAATTAATTGCAACCAATTAATAATTAATCCCGTTTAAACAGCTTTATTATCACCCACGAACGAGAGGGAATTGGTCTGATAACCCCCCGAAGACCGAATGTCAAGTTTAACCAAATAGTTATTGCTTTATCAAACAGAGTCTGCAAATAAATTAATCAAAAGCAAATATGTTCTTTGTGCGGCTCATTTGCTGGTAATGGATGGATATGAAGATTTGCCGATATTATTGTCTGTCATTCAATCTAACAAAGTGAACATTTATTGCATATATATTAAAAATTATCCCTTAATCGAGTGGGGCTGGGGCTGCAGTTATTGGAGTCTTCCCAGAGGTGAAGTCCCCTTGGATAGGAGCGGGGAGGGCCGCTCTTCGCCTCCCGTGCGATTCCCTTCGGAACATGTTTCAAAATTGCTTTAATCCACCGCTAAATTGAGCTGTTTTACTAACTGTCCACGATATCATAAACAGTTTGAGGAGCTAATGGACGAGATGTTACAAAAATAGTGGACGTAAGGCACAGAAGAGGCGATATATTCGCCCAGGAGTGATGGCCGGGGACCCAGCCACGGCAAACAAGCCTTCTTTGTCTCCCCCTTGCTTACATCATTTTCTAATTAGGCATAAAATTGTCTTCATACACTGGTATCGCTGGCTTCATAAACATAACCATTATGGTTCATAAGGACCCCATTGTGGGGAGCCCCTCTCAAAATAGAAAAGGATCTGGAGAGGCCCAGAGAAAAAAACATCTCCTTTGTTTTCTCTTTTGAGAAGACGGATGGGCAATGTCACGCAGATGATTACTTTGGACTATTAAATTGTCAGAAAGGAAGAATTTCCCTATTAATAAAGGGATTATGGGGGAGCGATGGAGCTGGATGCTGAAGGCTGGAGAGGCGCGGTACGAGGTGCGGGGTGCGCGGGGATGGCGGGANGCCCCGGCCCCGGCGCCGGGATAACTGGATGGAGATGGATGGAGCCGCCTATCGCCCCCGACGCGGTGTCAGCCCCCGGACAATTACTGTCTCCAGAGGGATGGACAGACTGACTGACACTGACCTCTGCCCACGAGCCCACTGGCGGCCCCGAGGAGCTTATGTGCAATTTGCTGGATTTCGTTTACAATAACCCGACTTGACATAAATAACTCTCCATGCTGTGTCTACGCCCGCCTGACCTCCTGAACTAGCGCGGAAACACTGCCGTATTGATCAGGGGCGCGGGGTTTTTTCTTTTCTTCTTCTTTTCTTTTCTTTTTCCTTTTGGGCCCATGAAGACCTGCTCACTCCGTCCCCCGGTCCGTGCGCTCCTCCGAGCTGGACCCGGCCCGGTCCCCGCAGGGGGGCGGCAGCAGGGCCCGGCCGCTTCCCCGCGCTGCGCTGCGCTGAGCCCGGCTGAACCGGGAGAGCGGCCTGATTTCCTCGGACACTTTTTTATTTTTTAAAAAAACCTTTAGAGCGCTTCCCTAACGTTAAAAAACGGCAGGAGTTAGATTTCATGTCGCGACAGTCAGCAGAGAGTCGCGACACCCCGAGGAGGGCCGGCCGGGAAGGCCCGGGGAGACACGGGCTGCCTGAAAGCCTCCGCTCCCGCTCGGTTCCGCCCTCCCGTCCGTCCCCACCGGTGCTCGGGGCCAGACCTGTGTCTCGGCCCCTGCCGGGAGCTCCGCGGGGGCGTGCGGAGACGGACGGAGAAAAACTAAATAATCGGCAACGAAAGGAGGGGGGGGCCAAGGGGACTCCCCGACAGAAGCCTTGCGGAGCGGGGCTGGTGTTATCCATTTCGTGTGACATATGGAAATCTCTCGGCGGAGCCACAATTAAAGGAGCCGGCCCTCCGTCCTTTATTCCCCGCTAACTTTTGTGTTAAATGTTAACAACCGGGCGCTACCCGTTCCGGCTCTGTTACCAAGTGAATGTTGACGCCGAGGCTGCCTGCTTTTCTGCCTATTCTGGGGCTGCCTCCCGCGCAGATTTATGTATTTTTGATATTAAATTCTTTCTATCATTAAGCCTGCTCTCTTGTTGACTTTCATTGACCCCTGCCCTTGTCCCCATACTTTTCCATATTTAATACAGGAACATTTCTGCCGGTGCCCTCCCCTCTTTGTTACCTCCCGGTTGACTGCCGTCCCTAATGGCATGTGCTGTTTGCTCTGTTGTTGAACTTGGTAGGGTCACATAGTCTTGTGCTGTGATATCCTGCGCATTTCCAGCCCTGCGATCCTGGGGAGGTGCCTTGAGGAACAAGCCTTTTTTTCCCCTAGCTACCGGCTTCCTAATGACTTAAGCAAACACCTTCGCTAACGATGCCCCAGGCTCCCTGATCCCCTCGGGGTTTTGTTTAGCTGAACTCCTAGTGCTCTGCCTGTCCCACTGGTAGCGTGGCCTCTCTGACCTGAGACATCGCAGCTCTTCTCCTTGGAGCGGGCTGCCTTGTCCAGCTCCGCCTGGGCCAAAGGCCAGCATCATGGGAGCATTGCATGCCACCAGCTGCTTGAGGTGACACCGAGTTACAAAGAAGGACCGCCAAAGGAAACTTCGGCTCACACAGGCAAATGAATGTGTTCATTTATCTCCTCTGACTCCGCGGTTCGCGGCGTGCCTCGGCCCTACAGCTTGGCTGGGGGAGAGGGTAAACGTCCTTCCCAAGAAAGATTGGCTCACTTCTCCTAGGCCGGTCTGTTCAGTATCATTATGTGACCGGTTTTCAGAATTGAAGTTGCCTGGTGTTTTGATTCTTCCCTGCCTGTGCAGTTGTGCCCTGGAGGTCCCTTCAAAATGGATGCTAATTGTTGGGGCTGCACACTGCTGCCTGCTAAAATGCCCCAGAGCTCCCAGGCCCTGCTCCTCAATGGCTTAATTGACAAGGACTTGTCTGTATTTAGGAGCAGCTGGTCCAAAGCATTGGCACATCAGTGCAATCTTAACACAGCATCCCTAGCCTGGAGGAGTATGAGGGTAAACGTGGTTAAAATGAAGGAAGATTTATAGTCGGCCCCCTTGGGTAATGTGACAGAAGACAGCTACCAAGATTTTCCCTGGTAGGGGTTTCATTCATCAGCTTCCCAGCCTTGGTAACGTGTCTAGGAGCCACGTTCCAGCTATTATTAATATTAGGAGTTGGCCATTTAGCACAATTAGGCAGGTGACAGTATTCCACAATAATGCGTGGCCCTAAACGACACGGGGAGCCGCTAACAAACAGATCCGTGGCCGAGCCGCGCCGGGGGTCTGCGCCGCAGCCACGTCCCGAGTGGGTCCGGGCCGGTCCAGGGGGGCACCGAGCGCTCGTCTACCTCCGCAGCCCCCAGCCCGCAGCACAACGCGCTGCCAGCGACACCCTGGCGGGCACCGGCTCACCCTCCTCCTGCGAGGAGGGCTGGGAAGGAGCTTCTCCCACCCAACTGCCTCCTCTGAACCCTGGATTCAACCTCTGAAGACACGTATCGGGTTAAAAAAATCATCCTCCATCGCGTCTCCGAATTTTAAATTAAGGCTTTATTTCTCTTCGGATGCACAGATGAAATATATACATATATTTTCCCCCACTTTCTTTAAACGTGTCTTCTCGAGAGCCTCCCGTTTACACCATTTAAACTTACTTGGTTTCTAAACGGGAACGGCTGGATTTATTTTCCGCACAGGGTTATTCAGCGATTTACAAAGAAGGTTTATGGCGCGGCGTAAAAACTGAGGGGTTTTTTGTTGTTGTTGTTTTGCAATGTGTGGGAAATACTTTTATGTTCACACAGTTCGCTCCATGAATAGGGATAATAGGTTCGGGATCCTCATTGAAATTTGAAGTTTTTAAACAGAAATTCCCTAACTTTTGCTCGTTTTCTCAACTTTTTTCGTAGGAACAATGCCAACATTGAAGCCCTCGGTTGGAGTCTGCACAGTTGGAGATCTTTGGTGCCATTTTAGACATCTTTGGATTTCATCAATCAAACTGACTGCAATTTTCCATAAAAACCCTGAATTTGGGTCAGAAAGTGGGCAAAGCAGATAAAGATCGCTCGAGCTGTCTTATAAGATGATAAATAGATATCCTTTCAGTCCAACAATGCAAGAAGTGCAGTTTTGTAATTCACTTCCATTGGTTTTGAATGCAGTGAGTCGAAACAATTTATACATGTTTTCCCATGGTTAGAAGATGTCTTTACATACTTGTCAATAGTAACTTGACCTTTTTCCCCACTGAGCTACGAAGAGGTGCTTTTTTTTTCTTCTTCCAGCGTACAGAAAAGGGTTGTTTTGGGTTGTTGGTTGGGTTTTTTTTCCCCCCTCCTCCCTCTCTTTCATTTAGCGACTAAATCAATAGGTTATTTCTTCTTACCCCGAGGTTTAAGCAGATGGTAGGTGGTTCGCCCCAGCGCACCACTCTGCCGAGAAGGTATTTTACTCCTTGCCGCAGAGAGCAAGCGGCCCGAGCGAGGTTTTAGCCAGACCTGTTGGGTTTGCCCAGTGTCTTCTTGAACTTGGAGAGTGCTCTTTCATTTGAGGGGGGAGAAACCCTACAGATCTCGGGCAGAGACCTCGATGCATCCTGCCAGACTGTTCCAGCGGGCCGGGCCCAGCCCTGGGGCCGAGGGTTTCTGCCCCCCGGGTTTCTGGCCGCTCCCTGGCTCAGTCCCGCAGCTCCCGGCCGGAGGGAGGAGGAATGTGTTTTGCAGGGGAAAGCCCGTGCTTAGATGCTCCCGTTAGATGCTCCGCGCATCCGGGCGGAACGGGGACGGGCAGCCCATGTGGTAAGGGAGGCCCGCGGAGGTGTGGAAACACCTTTAGCATCACCAGCACAGGGCGTCGGCCTGGGGGTGTTGCGGGAAGTATGCTACTGCCATTGGCCTGGCTCTGCAGAGTGGGGAAACTGAGGCACGGAGCCCCTTTCCCGCGACTCCTGGCCATCGCTGCGAAGTGAAGCGAATGACGCTTCTGGGAAGAGGGCAGGGAAAAGGATAAATGTTTGGAGGGCCGGAACTCCTCCGGTTTCCCAGGGGATTTGCCCCGGGGGCAGCCCACCGGGACCCCACGCTCTGCCGGCGCCCAGCCCGCCCTGTCCCCCGGGGCAGCCTGCCGCAAATCGGCTCCGGTCCCGGGCAGAGGAAGGTGGTGGAGGGAGGAGGACCGGAGATAAGCATTAGCTTTTGCCTTTCCTCCCCTCGCCTTGAACACGACAGCCCTGCTAAGTGCTGAACACTCCCCGCTAATGGATAATGACCTGCGGTGTGCAGCTGCCTCCTACTCCTCAGATAAAGGCTGCTTTTACTATTAATTGCATTTGTAACATGAGCGCAGTAGGTTCCCAAGTAAAACAACCCAGAAACGGCAGCATCCACGTTGCGGCGGGCACAGGCGCCCTCCCGCAGCACCCGGACCCTTCTGCCGAGCGCAGACGGGGTTCCCGGCCTCTCGCTGTCCCTTTGGGTGGGCGGACAGGACAACCGGGGGGAGGAGGTGGCCCAGCTGCCCAGCAACATTTCTGCCTCCTTGCAAAGGACCAAGTGGAAAGGCAGAGGGAAAGGGTTAAAGCAGCTAGTGGCCACTCGTGGCTTCCCACGAGCTCCGGGGGTGTGAAGCAGAACAATTCACGCCGGGCAAACTTCGGGGCTGCGAACAGTTCCCCTCCCTGAGAGGGATCTTGGGTGAAATTCAACCTGAACGAGATAAAAAAGTCTTTTTCTTTTTTTTTTTTTTTCCTTGCCTCCTCAAGCGAAGACATGTTCGCTGCCCGCCCTCCCCCCAGCTCTTCTGCAGAACCAGGGGGAGGGAGGAAGGGAGGGGGGGAGCGAACGATGCTCCGCAGAGCTGCCCGGAGACGCAGCGGCCGCGAAGCTGAGAGGGACCTTGGCCCGACGCGGGGGAGCGGAGCCCGCGGTGCCTCCGGCCGCCGGGGCGCCGCCGAGCCGTGTGCAGGGCCGGGGGCGGGTTGGGAACCGTGCGGGCACGAAGGCAAGCCCCCGGCAGCTGCAGCGGGAGGTTTAGGGACACCTCAACAGAGAAAACATGTCTCGGGATATGGGCTGCTTAGAAAATGCCTCTGCGCGTTCAGAACTCCGCAGCAGGAGCTTAGCCAGAGACACGCGGCAGCAGCTGCGCATGATTTTTGGGACAAGCCACTTATATCCGGGCTGCAGTAATAAATAGCGTGATAAAATAGTAATTTGATTCTTAGGGAGCCTTCCACTCCGTGCTAAACGTCAAAAGTCACGCTATAAACAGGTAAAAGGATTTCCTCCTTGCCTCCATGCGTGCGCATCCCTAAGCAAAGGCCCGCGGGGCCGGTGCCTGCCCCGCTCCCGGCCGCGGGCGCTCGGAGGCGGGCGGGAGCCCTTGGCGGGGAGATGCGGGGCCGGGGCTGCCCCACGGCCTTGTGCCGCCCCCTCCGTGGCCCAAGCTTTCTCTGCTTGGAGTTGTTGGGATTTTGGTTGGTGTTGTTTGTGGGGTTTTTAATTTTTTCCCCCTTTTTTAAATTCCCCTTCCTTCAGTCAAACATTTAAAGACACACTTGAAGCTAAAACTGACCTTCGAAATATCTGCTCAGGGCCTTTCCCTTGTGACTATCTGTTCAACCACCGCTGCCCGGTGCCTCCCGAGAGGGAAGGGCTGGCGGGACATCCCGAAGCGGGGAGCGAGGATGTCTCCACAGGCCGAGCGCGGCTCACGCACCTGCTGAGCGGGGCGGCGGCGGGCGGGCGGTGGCGGAGCCGCGCCGCTGTGCCCCGACGGGAAACCAATAACCTTCCGAACGTCATTCCCAGCCACTGGCACCAGCCGGTTAACGATTCACCCGGGCATCCTCTTCAGCAGCGGATGACTTACCCGGGATGATAAATACACAGATTTTTCTGTCGACCTGGCTTTTAGCGATGGAAATAACCCTGCCGGCTCCTTACTGTTTAGCTCCCCTCCCTCCGGCCAGGTGTAAGGGGGACTTTCGGTCCCACTCGAGCCCCACGGCCTGTCTGAGGGGGAGAATCCCCCCTCCCTTGCCTTTTTCCCCGAGGGCGGGGGGGCCGGTGTAGCCGGACACTCACTCCAGGCAGGACGTCGCTAGCGGCCGCCGGCGGCCCGGGCTGGGACAGAGTTTTGTCCCGGTGCCCCTGGGCTGGTTGCCGTGGACGGACGGGGCGCATCACTCCGGACACATCGGGCCAGAGCAAACCCGGACCGCACCGCGATGGGGCCGGAGCTGGCGGCCGGGCGGGCGGGGAAGCGTGACGGAGCAGCGGGCCGGGGGCTAGGGGCCGGGGGCTGGAGGGAGGTGCCCTCGGCCGGGGCAGGCGATGCCACTCACGCCGGCGGGGGGCTCGCAGCTCGCTGCAGCCTCGCTCCCCGGTCTCTCAAAGCCCCTTTCAGTCGCTCTGCGGGCTCCTCACCGGAGGAGGCTGGAGCTACATAAAAGCGCATTATGAAAATTATAATATCGGGCCCAGAGCATGTCCGCGGAGGCAGCTCGGGAGCTTTCAGGCATTGAGCCCCTCTTCAGCTGGGCTGAGCTGTAAAATATTCATTTGAATTCGGTGCCTGAATGGAACAGCAGCAAGAACAACGAGGACCGGGGCAACAGAGCTCCCTTTATCCCCCCTGCAACTTCCCCCTGCTTGGCGATTCCTTTCCTGTTGCACCTTTTTCGCTTATGGGCAAATTCAAGGGCTTTTCTTCTTCTCTTTTCTTCTTTCTTTTCTGTGAGCTGGAAGGGGGGAAGGAGCAGCGGGGGGACGTGTGCGGGAAAGGCCCCGTGCCCTTCCCTGCCTCCCTCCCCGCAGGATGCTCCCCGGAGCCGGTGGCTCGTCTGGTTGCAGTGCCGGAGGGGGGAGAGGGGGGAGTAGTACCAGGCACGCCCTGCCAAGCAGAGCCGAGCTCCCCCCGGCGCTCAGCTCCACGCGGGGGAGAGAGGCTTCTTTCTCCATCCCGGAGAGCGTCCCGCCCTGCCTGACTTAGCTTTAACACAGCCCCAGACCGTGCGACGGTGCCACCGTCGAGACTCGATGAGAAAGAACCGCTCGGCGCTTTTGGCCCCGCAAACCCCAAGGAGCCGGGCACGGGGGAGCGACAGGGGGAGGGGGGCCGGCTTTGGCAGATATGATCTATGGAGGCAGATGAGCCGACCTGCTATTCAAAATATTACCCATTGTGTTGGTAATGGCCCGTTTATGACTGGGATAACCCCTTTAATATTAATAGAGCCTTTTAAGGCCGCGGTTTCCTGGGCGCTGGGCAGGCGGGCGAGCAGCGCAGGTGTTGGGGCAACCTGTGCAGGCGGTGGCCCGGCCGCGGCTCCCGGCGCGGGCAGCGAGCAGGTGCTGGCGGGACGCGCACCCTCTGCGCCCGGGCGAACAAAGGCTCGGCGCGCCCGGGGTCTGCGAGCATGAAGAATTGTTTAATTTCAGGGGAAAGTGAAAGGCTCTGCTTCTGCCGGGACGTGACATTTCCTGTGGTGAAGCCTGCATTGGCTGCTAATAGAGATCTAATTGATGGGTGAAGTCCCATTTCCGCGCTTTCTCCTTTATTGCTCCATCCAGTCTGTTGCAAAATATAACCTTAATCTGATTTAGCAATTCCTCCAGGATTCGGTGCAAGCTTACAGCACAGGAAAAAATCGTTATTAAAAAAGTTAAAATACAGACTTGGATTCAGTGCGTTGCCTTTTTTTTTTTCGTTTGGATTTTTTGTTTGTTTCTTTTCTTATTCCTTCTTTTTTTTTTTTTAGACCCGACCTTACCCAGGCTCCTGGCATTTAACACGTTCCCTTTCGGTAATCACTCCGGGGTTTATGACTATTAATATCAGAGGGGACAGGCGATAATGCCGCCGCCCCGCTTTGTTTTAAATGCAAATGCCAGCGTTTCGGAGCGGAGCTCCCGGGCGCGGCGCCGGGCGGGGACTGAAGCGCAGCCCCGGTGCAGCGACGCGGCCCCGGCCAGCAGCTCAGCGCCACCCGGGAAGGGGGGGCAAGGCACCAACAGTTTGCCGATCGACGTCGTCAGAATAAACCAAAAAAAAAAAAAAAGGATAAATAACAAGCACCATTTTGCTGGAGCTGGTTTATCTTTCCCTCCCGGGGGATAAAATAATGCGTTTATTTCAAAAAGGCGGGGACGGGCCCCAGTGGCAGCCGGCCCATCCATTGGGGGTGGGTCCGTCCTCTCTCGCCTGCAGACGGGCAGAGGGGCCGGGACAGACCGCGCCGCACGGGCCCGTACACATTGGGGGGCTCTGGTGGGTCCGGCGGGACGGGTGGGTGCCCCCACGGGGCCGAGAGCCCAGGCGGGTGTGAGGGGTCTCCGCCAGCCGCGGTCGGGAGGGGCCGCCTGGCCAGGCTGATGCGCGGAGGCAGCGGACAGGGCAGCGAAATTCCTTTTAATGGATTCTTTGCCTTTTTCTTCGGTGGGTTTTTTTTTTTCCTTCCCATCCGCGCTATCTGAGATAGCGAGGAGTGTACAGGCATTCTGGACCTATACAAACTCTCTTCAGTCCCCCTTGATAGGTTTAATGAGGCGGAACGCGATGAAGGGGATTTGAACCGGTCTAAATGATTGATGAAGCCTGGGGCAAGGCTGAGCTTTTTCCGGATAAAGCCCCATACATCCCCTTATAATGGCTGGATAGTGGCAGGGCTGGGCTCCTTCAAAAGCCGTGGCCCAAGCGCATTGAGAGGAAACAGGGAGGGAAGGTGCTCTGTTGTTACCTAATCAGCCTGTGCACTGAGCCACCAGCCGCCTGAAGCAGCAGAGCGCTGCCGGGGAGGTGAGGCGGGTGAAAGGGGCATTTCTGACACACTCACACACACACGCGAGTGCACGCACCCTCACACCCCCGCGGAGCCCCGTCGGCCCCGGCCCATGCAGCTGCCTGCCAGCACAGCGTGGGGCCTGACCCGGCTCCCCCCACGGCATGGCACGGCATGGCACAGCACGGCTGGCAGCTCCCACTCACCTGCTGATGGACGGTGATGGGCCCCCGAGCGAGGGGACGTGGGTCTGCCCTTTAAAGCAGGGTCCCCGAAACCCGGGCCGGGGCTTTGGTGACGGAGATTGTGCTGCATCGTGACACAGTGGCTCTCTGATGTGGCCATGCGCCGGTAACACCTGCAACACACACGCATACGCACCCAAACGCACGCAGGGACGTGAGCTTTTATGTGAGTCAGTAGCTGTGGATGTTGCTATAGTGAGAAAAAGCAAATTTAAATAAAGGGTGTTAAAATATCTATTACCTGCAACGTCCTAAAAGTTTTGGTGGGGCCTGCAAATTTGATGTCATATTCCGTGGGGCTGTGAGGTCCCCAAGGTTCCTCAGCTGAGACGGACACTCTTTCTTTGGCCAGGAGAAACAGAAGCCAAGCCCAGCACCTAGGGAAGGTGCATGGTGTGGTTGTCATCCCTCGCGGCCGTGATTTTGCTGATGGAAAGTGGTTCTGGCAGGCAGAGCATAAAACTGAGTCCCTGATCCTGACTTGCAAGGAATACTAAGTGCCCTGCTATGGTGGCATGGTCAGATTTGTGTTAAAATGTACCTCAAATACATCTATATGGGAACAGATGTTCCAGGTGCCCAAGTATTGTGTAAAATCACTAGTAGGAAAGAGTTCATGTAAACATGTATCCTCTTAAGGAGTGATCTTCTAAACCTTGTCTGTGCCTTTCCCCTTAACAACCAAACACAGCCTGGTTGCAAGGATAAGATCATTCTGAGACCCTGCCGTTAGGGTTCCTGGGATGGACAAAAAATCCTCCACAATATCTTGTATTTTTCGGTATAGCAAAGTGCTAGAAACAATCTTTTCTCCTTTTATACTTTTAGAAAGTCCATCATGAAAAGAGGTGAATTAGTTGTACAAAGATAGAATTCAATAAATCAATGAGAACAGGCTGCAGGGGAAAAAGGATGACTATTCATTTTTTTAACTTCATCTCTTATCACTTTGGCTTTGATCATTCACCTTTGGGACCAACACCTCGAACCTGAATCAGGCAAAACTCTTTCTGTAGTCAGCAAAGCTAAAATCTTGTTCCCCTTATGAAATCCCACTGACTTCCAAGGGACTATTTACACCCACAGAGAGAGTGGATTTAAGAGAGTCCGAAGTAGCAACTCTTACAAATGTGAACTGCATCCTCCTCACCATTTGCCTTGGGGTGGGAGTACTGGAAGTGTTCCAGGCCAGGTTGGATGGGGCTTTGCACAGCCTGGTCTAGTGGAGGGTGTCCCTGCCCATGGCAGGGGGGTTGGAACTAGATGATCTTTGAGGTCCCTTCCAACCCAAACCATTGCAGGATTCTGCGATTCTATGATTCTATACTCACACCAGTGGTTACAGCGAAGGAAAAAAGCCCCACTCAAATAGAATAACTCCACTAACTTTATACCGTGCACCATTTCCTGAACTCCAGGAAGTTAAGAAAGAATAATAGAACAACTTTATTAAGAAATGCGTATAAAGAGTGAGTCATGATTATTGTTGTCTTGCAAAAGCAACAGTACTTTGAAAAAAAGAGGACAAAAGAAATCAGTGAATTAAATGAAATTATTAGTACAGTGTAATTTGTCTCTGAAAAGCAAACAAAGACATTTGGGACATTGGAAAGAGAAACTGCTGGTTGTCTCTTTCTAGACAAGAACTCTATTACATCTATCAATCTCCTTTTATCTCTGAATTACCTTGATTTTATTATTAACAATAACACTACAGCATATTCTATCCTACTTTACATCCAAGAATCTCAAGGCATTTTACAAGTATTAATGAATGAGCAGGGCACAAAAAACCCCACTTATTTTGTATTTAGTCACTGACTTCTTCCTAGAGACACTAATGCACACAGAGTTTCACAGTTTGGCAACAACATCAGGGCAAATATTGTTTATCTTCTTTGGTATATAGGACAAAGAGGTGCCTTTAGATAACAGCCAAAGTGTGCTTTGACTTGGAAACTGGGGTTCTCTTGCTAGTCTGATTTCTTACCAGCAAATCCTTGTCTCCCCCCTGTTGCTGCTGATACCAAACTCCCTCCTTCCTCTTGGCCAGGAAGACCAGCATTTGCTGGCCCCATGCGGAAGGAGTATCCGAATGTCCCATCCTGCACTGTAACATCTCTCATTTCCTGCTGCCTCCACAAAAAATATTGCACAGGCACTCTAACACCAGGAAAAGGATTTGTCAGGCAAATCTCCCAGTCTTGCACAGAATCAATTATCTGGTTAGATACATCACCTCACACGTGCTGTCTCTGTCCTGAGTGCTTGCTTTGCTCTCCCAGATATGTAAGGTGGAACTGAAGAGGTTAAGAGAGCCCAGAAAACTGGGGCAGTAACCAGCCAGGGAGGGTTCAGCAGGTACAACATACATGGGAACAGAGTGACCAGAGGCACTGGAAACTGGAATGGCCTGGAGCCTGCCAGTTCCCGTTTCTTTTTAAGGTGGAAAATCGAAATTCAAAAATCCAGCTTCTTCAGATACAGTAACTTGTGGAGAAACGTTGGTAAGTTTCCTCCTCCCCCAGGGATTTGATGCGAACAGAGGAACAGTAGGCTCGTTTGATCTTTTCATTCAAAACCTCATCAGTAATAACAAAACTCCACAATAATGTGAGGTCTTTTTCAGCTTGTGTCCACAGAGACTCCTTTATGCAACAGAGTTATCTCCGCGTGTGTGTAGCCAGAATATTCCTCTGACGAAGTGCAGGGTCAAGTGACAAACTGCATTTAGCCTGTACTTGCCTGTTTAACCAGTAACCACTTGTCTGTAAACCAGTGTTAGAAAAGTCAGACAAAAACTTCTAGTTTCTTCCAAACGCAGAATTTCCTCCATCAGAATCCAACGGGCCTGATGCCTGCACAGGGAAATGCTGTGAGAGACACGTTTAATAACCAGCATTTTAGGAACTGAGGTAGAAATGTCTTTCCCTGAGAAAGTCAACCGTGTGCCTAGCTTTTGCTTTGTGAAGTCAAACAGACAATTCTCTTTTACCAGCGGCTTATGTCAGCGAGCTTTCCAGAACGTGGCCATGTCTCCAGGGCTTGCAGCTAGATGTCTTTTTCTGAATAATGTATTTGAAAGGTCTTGCTTGGGTGGATTTTCTGTTCCACATGGGCTGAACTCAAAATGTTTTTTTTCTTTAGCAGGAAAAATCCAACTCTTACCCATTTCATGAGATTGCAAGGAACGTATTGCTGACTATTTCACTGTCGTTTTGTTTCAGATTGTCCTCTGGGTTCCCACGTTAAGGGACACGCTTGGGGAAATGCACACACACGCTAACAACCAACTGAAAGAGCAGGATCACATAAGGCAGGATCACATTTGCTCAGGAAGTCAGACAAAAAATCCCTTAAAGGTTTCCTAAATATTTTTTTCTAGTGGAACATCTATGTAAATGCTGAAGTTTGGGGTTTTTTCTTTGCTTGTTTTGACAGGGAAATACTGACCTTGGTATTTACAGGTAATGTGGTCACCAAAGACTAAAGAATACAGCGTATTTACACCTATTACTATAATAACAGATATTCAAGACAAAGCGGGCAAAAACTTCTGCTAACA
The DNA here is from genome assembly GCA_013399095.1 of Psophia crepitans. Classification (NCBI taxonomy): domain Eukaryota; kingdom Metazoa; phylum Chordata; class Aves; order Gruiformes; family Psophiidae; genus Psophia; species Psophia crepitans. Next base: position 619,130 of record VWZZ01005504.1, read on the forward strand.
TCTTCAAGGCTGGATGCTTGAAGTTAGCAGTCTATTGTATCCATGTGTCTACAGCATATGTGTGTGTCTAAATACAGAATGGCTTGTAGTGAGAGATGCTGAGCTGTCACTGTTAGGTATCTTATTATGGTCTTATTTTCTCTGTGGAGGAAATGCTGAATATTTGATTAGAATTCCCACTTTTAGAAGATTTTCTTTGTGAACAGAGCCTCTTTTCTCGACCGGTGCTGCCATACACAGGCGTCTGAAAGCGTCTCAGCCCTTTAGATTGCTTCAACAACAGAAGCACTGGCAGTGAAACGAGCAACAAAGATTAGCGGTGCTGTGTCCCCGCTGGCTTTTTGCGGAGGCTCCTCCTGTCAGTGGTCAGTTATTATAAGAGGAGAACAAAGTGCCGAAGCTGCCTGCAGCTCCATTCAGCCGCGCGGTTGCCCAGGCAGGCAGGCCAGCAGCCAGAAGCCAGCAGGCAAAATTTAACAGCCACGCTTCAAAACGCTGGCAACAGCTATCAATGGATCCATAACTCTCAGCTCTCCAGATATGGGGTCATCTTTCAATACTACCCCACTGTCATATACAACGTTTGTCTTGTCCTGCATTCAACTAATTGTGTCAATCTATGGGGTGACTCTATAATACACATATACAATAGCACAATGAAAGCAATAATCTCCTACCCAGTCTCTTTATTTATTTAAGTGCTATTACAAAGTTTCCTGCAGCAAAGAGAAGCTGGGAGGCTACAACCTACTCCAGCCATGCAACAGCTATCCAGATGAAAGAAAGAATGGTGGTGACTTAAATAAGTTACACGTTTCTGTGACTTTTTTTTTTTCCATCCTGACAACACTACGGAGTGGTATGGAGGGGGGATGGGGAAGTGACTTCACTAATATTTCAAAATGTGTAGCACAAAAAGAAGCAGAAATCCTAATAAACAAAATTCATTACTCTTAGGTAATTATTTTTCCTCCTGACATTTTTTAAGGGGAATATTCTCGATTTATATTTATTTTGAGTAAAATGCAAATACAAGACATATAAAATAGCTCGAAGCTTTCTCAGTTTAATGATTTTGTGGCTCTAGTTTTTGAAGTCCTAATATCATTATGTTTCTTTAACATAAATAACTTCTGTAGTAGCAAAATGACTCCTTCTTAGTTCAAAATTCTGTTCAGAGGATTACAATAAAGTACTAGATATTGCTGTTCTCAGCATCATTGCATTAATTGCGCAAATGACCGCATTTGGCTAATGTTCATAAGCCTCATAATCAATCAGGGTTCATTCTTGCTCCACTATCATCCCAACACACAGGCAATTCCCCTTCACAAGTACTCACACCTCTTGGGCCCAACCATAAATAGGTGTTTCAAGGGTCTCCTGCAATGAAAGTATTACCTCCACTGCCTGAACCAACCAGGAACTTTCAGGGCTGTTGGCTGGAATCAAGGTGCCACCCACCCATCCCTCTAATCCCCATTCTCTGCAAGTTTCTGCAGGACACTAAGGGCTATCAACTGACTGTAAATTCCTTGTAGATACCGCCATGTCTTGTTCTCATGTGTTTATTTGAGCTTCTGGTGGTTCTGCTAGCAGGGATGGAGACTTTGCTGTTTGGGCTTTGTCCCAAGGCAGACAGAGGTAACTGTCCTGAGATCACTGAACAGTCTCTATTTTAGATTCTGTCCCAAATGCTGTCCACCCTACAAACAGTCCAGCCAGATCTGACTTCCACATTCAGAGCCTGAATAAAGACTGAAAAGCCAGATGGGGAAAAGCCTTCCAATATATGCAGATGACTAGATTAAGCAGCAAGGCAAAGGTATATAAAAGATAGTTAATACATCACAAAACATATAAAATATTCCAGGATGGAAAGTTTTCTGATCAATACCAGCACATATTTGGCTAATGTTTTGAAAGATAACCCTCGAGGAGTTTTTTTAAAAATCCTGTGACTAGAAAAGATCCTTCCAGCCTGATAAAAAGGAAAGTTCCTCTGATTATTTTCTGGAAAAGTAATGAAAAAAAAAAAGGGTTGGAATGGGTAAAAATGACAAACTCACATCTTCAATAATGCATCGCCACAACAATTTACAATATTGAGGGGAAGAAGAATGGATCTATTAACGCATGCCCTTCCTTGTATCCTACAGATAGCAAAAAGCAAGAAGGGATTGCTCCACCAAAGCCATTCACAGCCCACCCCAGCAGTGAGGCAGTGCCCTGCACCCCTCCCAAAGGCAGTAGCTGCAAGTACCTGGAGTGGAAGGACCTACGGAGAATCGTGCCCATGCTGGAGCACCTTCTCCATGAGCATTGGGCAGACTTCTGACAAAACCAGAGGAAGGACCCTCAAAGGACAATACTGGCCGGCTCAACAGAGTGGGCTCTGAGCGAGGGTGTGTGGGCATGGTTTGTTTGTTAAACTGAGCTCTGCTTGCTTCGCTGCAGTGCTGTAAAAGAGTTTTCAAAAGTAATTCTATTTCAAGAAAATAAAAATACCAGAGTCCTAAATGCACTTGTCTGTAAAGGTTTGACTGTGGGAGATCTAATCGCAGAGTCTTTCCTCAGTGCTTAATATCCTCACTGAATAACAAAAGTGAATTTATGTGAACATGGTGAGCAAACCAGTCCTGCCCTCTGTTCTCCGGCAGCTCCTAGACTGTAAAGGTTGGAACAAGCTTGCTGTGAACAGTTCATGGGATGGGATTCCAGCTACAATGCTGGAATAGATCAGAAATAGATTAAAGAATATCTATCTGAAGTGATATAAAAGGGAGTTAAAAACTTGAATATGATTAAACTTTTATGTGGAGACCTGAGAGTATTTGCAATGGAACGTTTCTTAAAACAAAGACAAAACTCCTCATGTTTTAAGTCAAATCCTCCAAACTCTCCTCCTCTTTTTGCAGATCTCAGAAGGGTCAGTGCCAGGATTCTTAGAATTTTAACATTGACGATGATCAAAAAACCAAAAATAGTCTCACTGGTGCATTGTCCTGGTTCTCTATAGAAACTCCTACCCTCGGGAACTACTGCGTCTAAGAGTCCGATCTCCCCAATGAGATAAACCAAGGGGGCAATTTCACACAAGATTTACCACTTGTAAAATCTTTCTTCCAATGAATATGTCTAATGTTAAACAGCCGTAGAGTTGTGATATCGGTAGCCTAGTTACAGGGTTAAGCAACTAGGAAATGTACATATGAGTACATCATTTAGCTCATAGTCCTAATTGAGGCAAAATGTGCCTGAGAGCAAAGGTGTGAGGTCTTCAGGATGTGTCCTATCACTGCCCCTTCTATTTTCTTGCATGCCAGCGCTTACTCCCACTCTCAGCACAAGGGAGAGGTGGGAGGTGTGCTAGATGTGAGCAGGGCAGTGATGGAGACAGCATGTTTGTTACAGAATGTAATTTAAAGTACATAACAGCTGGAGATGTCTCACATGGGGCCAGACCATACACGAATTACTTGTGCACAGACAGAAGTTCTAATTGTGATAGCTGCAGAGAGGAGACTCTGAGTCACTGGGAAGTGAGCTGTTTTGTGTAGATGATTCCTTTCAGAAAGTAAATACATCTCCTAAAAGACCATCTTCAGGAAACAACCTTTATATATATATCTGTGTGTGTATATATATATATATGTAGCTACTCTCTACATAAATGTTTGAAATACTCCGGATTTTCAGCAATGCTGTAACATTTGTATATCTACACAGTCACTATCTATTCCATATACACAAACATCCGCCTACCCAGAAAATAATTGTGGATAATTCAATGTTCAGATTCGATAATGGATGCTCAAATAAATATGAGAATTCCAAGCAAATTTGTGCAAATGAAAAAAGATTTCCTCTGACATAATGGCATGGTGCAAGGCTGTCTGTAATGAGCTGTAATTTGTCTGGAAGAGCATTTTAAAGGGGTTGATCCATCCACTGGAAGACCAGCAACTGCTCTGAGACTAGAAGCAATGAGCCAGCCTGCCTCGTCTCAGAGGAAATTACACCACAAGCAGGCCAAATTTCTGACAACTTCCATAAATTATTTCAGATTTTCATATTTCAAATTTCATCTGCATTCATCATGTGAGTTTGACTGGGGAAAAATGTCTAGGAGGAGCTCTGCTAGCATTCAGTGCAGCAGTCCCAGGAGCCTGCCCTGGGACTAGATAATTGAATTTAGTTTTGATTAGATTATTCTTGCTGCAGTCTACTGCCAATCTGAAGTATTGTGCCTTCTCTTCTACTTAACCTTCCTGCCCCATGCCTGCTCCAGCCTGCATGCAGCTCTCTGTATTGCAGAATATATTTGAACAATCAAACTTAGGAGTTATTATTTTGCTTTCCATTGTCCATCCTTATAAAAGCACACATCTTTCACTGGGTTCCCTCTTCCCTGAAATCAGATTACTTCTTTTTTTTAAGTTTGTAATATTGTTTACCATTTTCAGTGGAAAGTGCCCTGTAATTTAGGTGGAAAATCTAAAATCATTACTACATCTCGGGATGATGCAACATGCCATAAATAAGGATCATTTCTAAAACAGCTATAATCATCACTGGGCAATACACACAAGAATGAGAACAGGTAAATAATGAATTCATCCATCTATTTAACTAAAAATCTATTGTTAACCAAAGTTATTAATCAAATCTTTAGCTAGTGGTCAATAGAAAAACAAACAAAACACCCCCCTTAACTGGCTCCACAGTCGTCCTCGAAAGTGATCCATTAGCAACGCAGAATATGAACTTTTAGCAAGAAAAATTCAACCCCCATAAACGAAACACATTTATGAAAGAAGTGTGGGAGAGCAACAACCACCAAATCCTTTCCTGTGAAATGCATCTCAATGGATATAAAATTGTTACTAGCAGTAATAATATGCAATAAATACACTTAATGTATAAGCATTATTTTCCCCACTTACAGAATATGACTAAATTTATACATGTTTCAGGAGCAAAATATGTGTAACTCTCCAAGTTGTAGTCTGGATTATTAGAAACACAGATAAGGTAAACAAAGCTAATGCTGTTCTTTAAGTAATATCTATCACTTCCCTGTTATTGAGTTATTTCTTTTAACAATATAGGGGTTTTTGATGCCATGTGTCTGAACTGAAGACTTTAGATTCTTTATTGTTCTCCATTTTGATGAAAAAAATTGAATTGGGGGCTGTTATATTGAGTTTTGTTCCGTAAATATACTGAAATCATATTTTTGTTAGAAACTATCAATAAATCCAGTATAAGAAAAGTAATAAGATACAAATATGAGCAGGACCTTTGCAAAGGAAATATTACAAAGAGAGTGTGCCCATAAAATATGTTAGGGAATGTGCTTTCTCCCTTGTGTTTGGAGAAAATACAGAAGGAATTACAGAGAACCATGTTATTTTTAATACGGATACAACACATGAAATCAGATGACTCTAACTGCTGGGGGATGATGTTCAAGAAAATGATCAAATACAAACTGCTAACGTATAGGTTGACTTAAAGGACCTTTATTTATCAGCTTGAAGATTTGTTTCTCATTAACACAATTCACCAACACAAGGCATCTCACTCCAAAAAGTGACTATGTGTGTACGCAGACATCTATACACACCCTCTACATGTATATGTGGAGTTGTATGTAGAAATACATATGTACACACACGCCATTATTTTGTGTGCACACATACACAAATGCACAGATGGGTCTGTATTTTTTAATGCGATTCCTGTTGGTCGAAGAAAGGACTCACCACCACCAAGATCTGGGGAAAACAAATGCTGATGAGAGGGAGGGAAAAATTAAACACAGCAAATGAAGCATGGAATGCCCCACAAGGCACGTTAGAGGTAGTTAGAGCTGCTGCCGATGAGTCCCACTCCACAGCCCTAATGTGTGGCATTTTCGCAGTAGTAGCCCTGCTGGAAACAAGGACTTGAGTACGCAAGAAAGGGCCTATGGTGTACAGCTGCAATGGGCATGAGAAACCCAGAGAGGCTCCCCAAAATGTATGCGTTTCTTGCTGTTTATTGAAGAATCTCCAGGGTGGCACAGGGGAGGAATTCTTCTGACATCATCTGGTTTTGTCTACATTTTATTAAAAAACAATTTACATTCAGCAATGGGAGCTGTCTTAAAGACCTATTGTTTTCCCTTGTTTCAAACAGCATCAATGCCTCATTCCTGCTCTTACTGAACTTAACAACCTCGGGCTCCGGCATTGTACGGAGTTCAGGGCTGGGAAGAATGTGTGAGGCAGCCCTCAGAGACCTGCACCTGATGCGGAGAGAGACCACATGAGGCAGCATCACTTATTTCAGACACCCTCTGTCAGGCTCTCAGTCCAACTTTTGGCGTGTTATTGTTATTCATGTTTTTCTTACACTCGTTTAACATGTGAACTTTATGACACGGACAGTGTTTCCTGCCTTGCAGTAGATGGAAGAACCCCTGTTTTCCTTGATACATGTGGTCACAAGTAATACTGATTTCAAAACCTTAAATATGTGACAGCGTATTTGTAGCATAAATTGTGCTTCATTTGAAGTACTGATGGGAGTATACATTATTATTTATAACCACACCAAATTAAATAATTTCTATAATGCTAAAAAATATTATAGTCAGTGTATTTAACAAGGAAGGGTAGTCGTGACTAGATTCAATTAATTATAATATAATTTTGAGGTATTGAAATTAGCAGACTGTTGATAGTTTTCACGTTGTGCACAATTTCAGTCACCATCAAGCGTTACAGGTTTGATCCATGCCCTGCTGTTGTTAGGGGACATTCCTGCCTCCCCTCTCTGCTGCCTCTCTCTTCCCTTCCCCCTCTGCCCTTTCCCCCAGCATCCAGATTCAGGTCAGTCTCCAGCTGCTTTGCATTTTTTGCTTGATAACAGAAACAGGACCGTAAACGTTGTCTTTCCATTTTCCAAGGCACAAACTCTGTATTTAGGTAAAACCAGGACTCCAAGAATGACATACCTAACGCTTGGATAAGAGAGATGGTTTTTTATGATAAAGTCAGAGCTCTGGAAGGAAGAAATCTTCCTTGTAATTTCAAAAGTTAGGGTTGATTTTTAAAACTAGAGAGTGTTTTTCAAAATATGGAGAAAAAGATTGGGGTTTCTAATAGGAGCTGATTTGCCATGGAAGCACTGCTTTCCAAAAAGTACTACCGACCCTTCCTCACCAGGCTGTGCACTGCCAGTCACCCAGCTGCTCTCTATGCAACAGACCACACTGCTTTGAGGAGAGCAAAGGATTTCAGAGGAATAAGCTATGGACAAACAATTATTTTCCTCTGGGATTAAATATGGAGTGTATACACAAAGGATACAAACCAGCTCTTTTGGGGCAGTTCGGGTTTAGAGGTTAGAAATGGCCGCTTAACCAGCTGGTGCCCGAGGCACAGGGCACCAGGGAGAGACCAGCTGATGCCCGGGATGCGGCTGTCCTCTCCCCTGGAGCTGGGCCCTGCAGCAGCACTAGGTCGTTAAAGCAGCTCTGTAACCACCTCAGTTTTCCTGGTGCCAGAGCAGCTTGGAAATGAGGGAGCCTTAAATGATCTCTGAAATTTCCTTCTCTTTCTCCTCCCAGCAGGTCTTGACCCAATAACGAGCCCAGCTTTACCCGTTTCGCAGCTAGTAAGACATCCCAATTTGTAAATAACTTTAGCATTACAGCGCTTCATCGCGCTGGCAGCTGATTCCCCTCTTTCTGAAACTAAAAGGGTCTCAAATCGCACCGAAATCGAAGTAACAGCAAAATTTCTGCCTGCCTCTCAGAATCAGTTCAGTTGCACGTGATGTAGAAACAATGAAACTTGGACTGAACCCAACTTTTGCACATTCCTAGAACCAAACTCAAGGTGCAATGTCATGGAAAGTTTTAAATTGTTTAGTTACTTTTTTTATATATATACATGTAGACTTCTGGGTTTTCTCAGTAGCTGGAAGCAAAACAGACCTAACATCATGGGAAGGCTCATGTCTCAGTATCTGTTACCTTACTGGAAACTGAGATAAGGACATCTCAAAAAAAAAAAAATTCTTTACTAATTAGATTTCCAGTTAAATTTTGCACACTGAAGAGCATCTGATTTTCCAGACATAAATCCAAACTCTGCAGTTCTGGATCTCCCTTCCTCTCCATAATGTCAGCCCACGCTTCCGGATGAGCCTGTTTAACACAGCTCTGAGGTAGTGGCCTTTCTCCTTGATCTCCTTAGCATAAACACTGAAACAGTGGTGAGGCAGCTGTGTCCTCTGCCCAGCACAGAATATTAACTCTTCCAGCACCCAGGATCCTAAAGTGCCTCTCAGTGCCTTACCCCCCAGTCATCCCAAGCACTAAGGGTTCCTACTGAACCCGGCAGGGTGTGCACAAGCCGTCACCCCGCCAGCAATTTCTGTGCTCCGCACATTCACCGAGATGGGGTTTCAGCAGGAGTCACAAAATCACAGATGTGTAGGGGTTGGAAGGGACCTCTAGAGATCGTCGAGGCCAACCCTACTGCCAGAGCAGGTGCCCCACACTAGGCTGCACAGGTTTAAACAATTTTTCTTCTAATGCATTTTGGCTTAATTGTCGTGTGTTAACGAAACATGATAAGCCTGCTGAAGAAAAAAGTGACTACAAAGGCTTCAAAGTATTTCCACAGGCCAGCGGCCAACAGCAAAGGCAATACGTGTACAGCTGACAGCTACAGACCTGGATTCGGGAGCAGAGGTGCAGGCTCCAGTTATGTCCCAATGACATGCAAAGGCAGTTCAGCCCAGGCGTAGTCAAGAAAGATGCGTTCTTCCACTGGCCAAAAGGACTTCCCCTAATGTTAAGTTGTATCACTGTATGCTGATCTTTTATTTCAGGCTTTGGGCATTCATTTTTTTAAATGCTTGCTTAAGCAAATACCCAAAAAACCTCCAGCGCCTCATTCCAGGGGAACTCTGTGTACCTGGAGGACCGATATGGTTGAACATTTGCTACCGGCTGAATTTGCAGTGCTTCTGCAGAGAAACACAGATGAACTGTTCCAGGCAGCTCTAGGTATATCGTGTGGTTTGGATACACGGTTGGTGCGCAGCAGGGAAATGATGGGCGAAGGCTGAGGGACCTTGGCAGGAGCAGCATCACTCCATGCATTTCACCCGTAAGCAGCCATCCAAGCCTGGGGGGCCGGCGTCGGCCAGCCAAGCACCTGGCACAGGGGTACGGCAGATGTGGCTTTGAACGTTGTGTCACGCCCGTAGCGCTAGGCTGCCTGGTAAGCGAATCGCACGGAGGGTGGTACGCAAGGGTTCTTGCGCTTCCCAGCTCAAGGGACTCCCTCTGTGTACAGCCAGCTTTCGCTCTTTCCCGCTACAGCTACGCTTGCAGAAAAACACTTCGTTGTGGAAAAAGGAAGTACGAAGCAAACCGGTGGAGTTGTCAGCAGATTGCTTCTCCTCGTGAAGAAGAGCCACGTGTGCCATGATCAGTGTTCGGATGGCCCTTTACTGCCTAGGAAGAAATTCTGCTGGAGGATTTAGCAAAGCATGTGATGAAGACAACCTCTGTTCAGTGAAATCCTTACGAACACCCTTAGCTTTCAGTGCATGTTTAAGTCCCAGTAGCTGATGTGTACTGCCGACAGCCACAGCGCGGCCTGCCCGGGTGGGCGTCCCCTGGTTTCTCTGCCTCTCTACCCAGGCTGGGCCGCCACGCATCTGGGGGCTACGGCCAGGTCTCACAACATGTCTGACGGCTCTTAGGCAATTAAATTAAATCTCCAATGTGGGACACAGACATTTGAATGCTCTACCATCAGGCCACAAAGTCTGAAAAAACATTGGACTCATCTGACGTAGATAATAAAGGCAATAATGCCACATAATCTGGGCAATTCTCCTTTTTTTTTTTTTTTGTTTGCACACAGTAGCAGAACCAGGGCTGACTCAAGTCTTCCCAGTAAGCACAAGCAAAATTCAATTTTTCAGTCGCAACAGAGCAGCTCCTTGGCACCAGCCTTCTTGGATGACTCAGAGCACCAAGGCTGAGTGTATTCCCATGGCCCCACTCTCTGCACACCCATCCCTGCTCTCCACCTGCCTTTGCTCCTACCCTGCTGCCAGCCATGAGCATCAGCATCCAGCCAGGGCTGGTGGTGGGGACACCATAATCCATGGGGGACAAGAAACACAGCCATCTCCAAGCCCCATGTCTCACGTCCTCACCTGGCTGTGGAGCCTGCTTTGTGCAGAACTCCCCTCTGCCAAACACATGGGCTGCCCTACACTTGCACGTGGGTGGTGTAGGCCAGCCACAGCCATGGCTCCAGGCTCCTCACCCGGGGCTGGGGCTTTGCAAGACCCCTTAGACTCCTGTTGTGAGTGATCACTTACTTCTCTTGCGCCTGGATCTCATCCTGAATTCACCTGGCCTCTCTCTTACCTGTAAGGGTTGCAGGCTTAGCAGCAGATGCTTCTGAAGCTGCAGGTGTCTGATAACTCCCTGTTTGATATACCCAAACGATGGTATTTCTCATCAGTAATCATGGAGCTGAAATTAAAAGCAAGCCTGGAGCACCAGCTCAGGGCCACTTTCTAGCACTCTGATGCTGCCTGATCCTTAGGACAGCGAAGGATATGCCACTTTGGGGGGCTTGTGGCTCTGCTCGGTGTTGGGGAAGGGTGAGGTAACCCCTTACCTCCAGAGAGGGGCTGGGGGAAGGTCCTTTGTGCAGATGGCACCAGGAGGGCAGGCAAAGCGTGCTTCAGCGAGACACAGTAATTACTCAGTCTGGGCTGCACCATTTCCTGCAAGAACCTATTTCTTCCAGCAGAGACCATTCGTTAAGTTTTGTTCCCAAGCAGTTCAGCTAAATGAGGGTTATTTTAAGTCTGCAGCAGTGTTTCTAGATTTGATTCAGTGAAATTTATTATAAAATATGAAAGGTTAAATGGCTGCTTATGCTTCCTCTCCTGAGACGAAAATGTCGCACACACAAGTGAACGCACCACATTCATTCTTCCTCCCTGTGGGTTTTCCGAGGACCACAAGAAACACCTACTGAATGTCGCCAGACATTGATCTCTGCTGGAAGGGCCAACAAAGATACTGCACTCGTTTTCTTCCCTATTCCTCCCCCTTCCTTCCCATCCCTCCTATATGTGCAATCAGTCAGGCTGAGCTGAAAGGGACGGGTGGGTGGCCCCGCTTTGCTGCACCGGTGCTCCCATGGGTGCTCCCCCAGATGTTTCTGGGGTACTGCAGGGAGGGGAGCAGAGGGATGGAGGACTTACCATCTCCTTAGCTCCTTTCCTGCCTCCCCAGGCAATCTTTGTTTCTTACCAGCTGAATTTTTTCCTTCCAGTTTGGGAATGTATGTCTCGTTAATGAGATTAATGGGGGTTGACTGTATGTACAAAGAGGACAATAGGTCCCTAAGACGAACCATGCCTCCTTTGGGGAATGTCAGTACAAATGGGGAAGACACGTAGATTTGTTGTGGTCTTTTTAGATGCGAGAATACTACCAGAACAACAGCGTAGCGTGGAGGCTGCTGGCAGCCCTTGTAATGGGAAATAATTACTGATGGCCAGCAAGCTGCACAAATGTCTGAGGGTAAAGGTTGGTGGCCCTGTGGCTACCTGGTTAATAACACATTTGCAGGTAAGAAAGCTGATCTACGAATGTCATGTTAATAAACAGAAGGTAAAAACAGAGTAGGGACATTTTTTATGGGTAGCCTCAGTAGGCAGGTTGGATTCAAACCTCCTATTCTGTTTTTTTCTTCTTCTTTTTTTTTTTTTTTTTTCACTTTCCAGAGGAAGAAGTGGCTTAGTGAGACACAGCTGGTAGCTTTTCCTCAAGCTCACTCAGAACCAAGAGGACAGAATCCTGCCGCAGTACAGGAAAACAAAATCCCAGTAGACAAACCTCCCGTTGTCTTCATGAGTCCCAGATTTTCTCCCAGGATTTGCAGTCTGCTCTTCCCTCCCAGCCTTCCTTGCTGCCATCTCACTTCAGAGCAGTCTGGAAGACTCCGCTCCCAGAAGCTGGCTGCCTGGATTCTCACTAAAAAATATCCCATAGAGGCTGTCACTAGTCCAACACAAGTCTGATCATTTCTTTTGGCTTTTACAACATCAAAACACACCTGTCCTAGCTGGAATATTAAATAAGACCTGCCTTTGGTTAGCCGCACGTTTAAGAAAATGTCATTTTCTACTAAAGATGAAGTGAAATTTTGTCACTTCAGGCTTATACCAAGCTGCATTTATTAGAAAATGAAGTCTACATTTGAATGAGAACCTATTACTTCTATTAGTCCCTTCTGAGCCATCGCAAGTAAATATTATATAGATTATTAGAAGAGATGAGGAGACTGGGCAGATTGACTTCTTGATCAAGGTTACGCTGTACTCATTATGCAGCAGCACATCTGGAATGGTCCAGTAGTACCCTGAGAATTCCTAATACATTAATAAGACTTACACCTCCTATAATTGCATTTGGCTGATTAACTTTCGTCCAGCTGGTCTTAGCTGCATAAAAAGGTATTTTATAAGCTTGTTATACAGAAGTAAATTCTGAACATCTTTGGCATATATCTTGCCAACTTTTATTCTGACCTGAATAACTCACTTTCTGGCAGCTTTTAGCACAGATGAATTTAAAATATCCATCACAGACATTAGCCCCCTTGAGCCCGAAACTTCCAGATGTATAGTCACAACCATATGCCGTGAAGAACTGTAATGTATCGTTTTGGTATTAGTCATTTTAATACTCGGCCGTAGCTGTCTCTCCTTACTCCTAACAGAAGTTCAGCACTTAGAAGCTTATAAAAAAATCGAAAGGCCAGATCTTTGCCTTCCTAAGGGCCATAGTTTCAGTTTAGATACTTTTGTTCCTGCAGATGAATGCTTTCCAGGTTGCAGCAGAGTCTGTTTGCTCTTTGAGAAGAGAGGAAAGAATCCATACATTCCCCACCAGCTTAAAATGCGAAACCCCCCTTTGTTCAACAGCAAACAAGGCGGCTGGAGATCAATTCTTCTTCTCCTACCATTAGGTGTCACTGCAGTAAATGGAAATTACGGACAAATGGTTTGAAAAGAGGAACTATTGCCAAAGATTATTCTGCGAGAAAAGAAATAAATATATTTATAAAGTAAATGATGGCTGTATTCTAGAGCTATACTTCATTGCAAGCTGGTTTTCTAAACAAAACTCAATTTTTTTTTTACTTCCTGGGGGTCTGAATAATTTGAAAATGCAAGTACTTTAAACACTTCCAGAAATTATTTAAGGATTTTGTTGTAAAGGCATAACCAGAGTAGACTCAAAATGTGTAAACAGTATTCCTTTGATGGTTTCACATAATTCAGATATTTTATATAACTGGAAATACTTTGAGATTTCAAAGATTTCATCAGGAGACGCGATCTGTATTCATGAGTCTGTAGACAGGAAAAGAAAGAGCAGACAGAGCAAAGTGTTTCAGAATAGTCCAGTCCTCCAGCTTCACCTTTAACAAACCATTTCTTTTTACTTCTACACAGAGATTTATAGTTTTTGCAAAGGACCAAAATAAACTGCAGCATACTAATTAAACTGCAACTGGTTAATCTTTTGTTTGTTTGTTTTAAAATTTGCAAATTATGCCAGCACAATCACATTAATATTTCATTTTATCTTTCCAAAGCCATATTTCACACTGAATGTATCTACTGTAGTTCTTAAGAGCTGCTATTTACCCTTTTAACAGCCATATTTTTGTGCTACTCATGATTCTGTCTTGTAGGGGCTGATTTTACTCTCAGGAATTCTTGGACACCAAATTCCTTCAAACGTCATGTTTTATTCCTCCCCCCACCCCTTTGAAGCACAAACCCAGAGCCCACTGACTCCATCAAGAATGACTTTTAATCTGCATGCAAGGATCAGGCCCCAGCTGGCATCAGGGGAAGCTTCTGGATTCCTGGAGGATGCTGAATCTGGTGTCCAGCATCAGGTTGTTCCTCCAAGTACCGTCAGCCAGTTGACAAGTAAACACAACCGTTGTATTTCTGAAGAGCCAAAACGAGAAGTTTTCAAATAATTTCATTTTAATTTAATCAGGCTTTCCAATTGCAATAAAGCGAATACGTTGCGTTTACACTGCCATATGTATTTTATCAGCTTAAGTAGTTTGTCATGAAAATAATCTTTCAGGAAAGCTTTTCCTCTCATCCGCCCACCCTCCATGCCAAAAAATTGACCAGTGAAAACATCTAGAATATTGCTAAATACTGCGGGACCATCCTCTGCTGGCTCTGCTCAGTTCAGCTCCTGCTCCGGTAGGACCACATCAACCTCCTCCATCAAACTGTCCGGGCTCGTTTTAATCACCACAGCCATTTGCAACTCTATATCCAGGGATTTAATTTGTTTGATTGCTCAAGATTCTTAGACAGTAAAGGTGGCTGGTGTATATGCTTTAAATCACGGTTTTACTTTTCGGCCTATGGGATGAAACAGAAAACAGGAGTCTGTGGTTCATTCTCTCTATGTTCTAGCCGCAGGAATAGGATTGATCTTCATAACCGGCTTGATCCACGTGATCTAATTCAGTGCCTGGAAAGTTTCACCAAGACTTGAAATGTTTTTTTCTTCTTGCAAAGAGTCCCTGAAACAATTAATATTACAAAAAAATATTTGCAAATCTGTAAAAAAAATCTGAATATTAAATATTTTTGCAATATAGGAACATGTTTTAATTTCATATGTGTATATATGCCTGCATATGAATATGTATCTATAAACATATATTTTTAATATACTATAAAGCACATACATATATATACATGCATATATATATACACGTTCACATATGTGCACGTTTTGTACCTAAAATCAAATTTATTTTTTACATTAAATAATTTAGGTACTGTCCTATTGTAATAGCTTATCTTTTGGAAGATGAAGACAAACCGCTTAGACCTTGAAAAACACATGGGCTACTCAGATAGATGGCATCTGGGAGGACTCCGAACTCCCTCAACATTCTATAGGGAAAAACAGAGCCAGGTGCATTTCTTCCTAAATCAAATTAGCTGGAAGATGCCACATCCAATTGTAGTAAATTGATGTGAGAGTTTGTGATGTCTATAGCAGATCTTACAACAAAGGTCAACGTGCGGAGACGTAGACAACAGGCTGGTATACAGCAACTTGTAGTGGTGCTGCTCTAACAAAAGCAACGAAGATGTAAAATGCAATCAATTTTTTAATATAGGAAAAATACAGTCTTAATTATATATTTTAATTAACCCAACTCAATTACTTATATTGTTAAAAATGTTAATATAAAATGGTGTTTGACTGAGGCATTTCAAGACACATGATTAGAAGATAATTTTTACTTTAAAAAATAATAATGGATTTAACGTAACCAAGCTGCAGGATGAAATAAACCTGGATTATATAGACAAGGAAGCTTGGAAAAGAAAACAAATGTGGTTATCTATTACATAAATTTATGGAAAAAATACTGATATATGTCAAATTTACCTGTCATTGCCGTCGTTTTGAAACATCCCCCTTGACATCAACAAGTTTATATCATGTTTTATGACACTTAATTATCCCTAATTTTATTTAATTAACTTCACAAGACATCTAAAGCAATTCAAATGTTTTCTTAAATAAATGATGAGAAAGCAGCAGCTGAAGGGAGGGTACATATATGTTCCACTCAGAAAACTACAGTTGTAGGAATACTGAGGTGACAAAGTCAAACACAAAAATTTTGCCAAAAGTAAAATCTTTTGGATAAAGGCTACCTGTGAACTGTAAATGAAATCTTAAGCCTATATATAGAGGGCTTTTTTACTACTTAATCATGCAAGGTTTTCTCCACAGTATTCTTGCCTTATTCATTGAGCAAAATAAATACTACCAATTTGCTATTTATTGTTTTACTTCTTAATCCCCAAGCTTTATTTAATACATACTGTTAAAAATCTGAAGACATTTGTTTCTTTGTGGGTGTTTTTGCATAGCTTTCATCCATCCCAATACCACAGTGCTTTACAGAATATCTATGGGTTTGTATTTGCCGTATCTGGAAAAAAAAAAAAAAAAGAAAAGATGCTATCATTATTCCCATTTTACAGAGGGAAACTGAGGACCAAAGGGACTGAGGTAAAAACTGCTAAACCTGGGTGCCCAAACTGAGGGCTTTTTTCAGGGGGGTTTAGCACTTTAAATGCACATTGTGCAAATCCAGTCAACTTCCATCATATCTGTGACCCATCCGCAAATTTCGCACTGCACTTTGGGCTCTTTGTGGGTATCTTCAAGCATCTCACAGTTTGAGTGTGCAGCTTTGTGACCCTCCTTCGTAGCAGAAGGGCCATGGGGAGGGCTGGAGCATGGGCAGGAGATCCCTGCAGGTCTCACTCACCTCATCTTTGAAGGGTGCAGCACGAGTAGATGAAATGCTCCGAGGAAATATCCAGATCTTACCCACTGGCATCAATAACACTGCGAATCCGCTGTTTCTTGGAAACTCCAAGACAGGTTAAAAAAATAATGAAATAAAGCCACAATCACGGGATGTTATGAAAAATTCAGAGCGGAATTTTGAACGACCCTTAAAGCTACTCTTTATATCAACTCCTTGGCTAGAATAATGGAGAAATTGGCAGCAATGGTCAGAGACTTTTAGACCGTGGGCACACCATTTAAGTACACTGCCAGTATTTAACAAGGCTGATGTTTTTCAGTAATTCTGGAGTAAGGCTGTGGGAGGCTGGTACTTCAAACATATTTTTAACTTGTGTATTTGAATAGTTTAGCTACATTTGTGTTTTAAATAATGCTGCTGCAGCAAAGACAAAAGAACTGCACTTTGCATTTCAAAATACCCTTCTGGGAACTGGATGGCTCAGAGGACCAGGAACATGATCCCTGTCCTTTCACCCCTTCCCTGCCAATTCTAATTCAGGCAGGCCAGTGGTGGACAAAAAGTCGCTCTGGATGTCACCGCGGCAGTGTGAAGTGCTTCAGGGACTCCATCCTCACTCCTAATGGCCACGTGCTCCTACCATACACCATTCCTTCCTACGCCCACGGCCATTATATTCAGAGCAGCAACACGGAGGCCAAGAGGTGAATGAGCCCGAGAGTTAAATTACCTCTCAGCCGCAGAGAGTAATTCTCCTAGACAAGAGGGAGTGCACTGATGCAGCAATAACACTGCAAGCTCCTCGTTATCGTCCTGAAGGTAGATATTCCCTTGTTTTTCTGTTTGCTGTAGGAGATGTGTCACCTGCCGACTTGAGGACAGCAGTGACAGCTCAGTGTGTGTTACTGCAAAAGAGGTGATGAGGGGCCCAGGTCTACCAAGAAATGAAAATGTAAGAAAAATGATTTTTAGGTTATGGAGAGAGTGTTGGAGGTGGGCAAGGCCCAGGTGAACAGAGGGGTCCATGGACATAATGGGACCAGCCCTGCAGGCAGCTTCTGCAAGCCTGTGGTGCAGGTCTACCTCTCATCCACTACGAGCCTGTCCTGAAAAATCGGGAACCATACCTGGACCTGGGTGGCCTGAAAAATCAAATTTGCTTGTAAGAGAGCCAGAGGACTCTGAGGTAGCTGGGACAAGGCTCCTGCCTGACACCAAGAGCCACAATGCATCCTGTTGTGTGCAGCCCGAATAAAGGTGCAAGTCTTCTCCACAACTGCTGGTGGGCGGTGGGTAATCGTGAGCTGGGGCCAGCAGCAAGTCCTGGCTGCCGGCTACCAATGCTGTCTTAACCGGATTCACACCTACACAGACTAAGTAAAAAATAACTCAAAATGGAACAAGGTCATGTATTTTTAGAATATCCAATGTGTTTTTACTTCAGTAGAATTTCTACATAACATAAGTAGCCATATTTTGCAGAAAACATAAGTCAAAGGTACTTATGGAGAGTAAAGCCCTCCAGTCCTGCACCATGCTAGGACCCCTGGCTTGCATTGCAGTAGCTTTGTGGCATGAGAAGATCACCCGTAGACTGGGGCGGTTCTTCATGGGGTTTTTAAGAGCATTTTAGAAACAGATTGCAGCAGCTGTGGAAGACAAACTGGTTGCCTTACACCAGATGTTTTGCCCTGACAGCTCATGCACATACTAATAATGCTGTCCTTATGCATGTTGAGGAAGAGGGATAACTTTGAGGGGGAACGGTCTGAAACAGCACGCTGGAATTTCTTCCGCCTGTCAGTACAGCCTCGATGTTATTTGTAATTTTTATGCATTAGTGGTCTGGTATCTCTGTCTATACAAAATTAGACCCTGTGGAAGAGTAATTTTTTGCCTGGTTTCCTAAGGAAATGAAGCTCATTGCAGTCATGTTGCTTGTGTGTCCTTCTGGGTCCTTCTTCATCCTTTCTGTAATAACTTCTAAACCCCTTGGCTGATTTCAACGAAGTTTGATCAGTAACAGGCTCAAAAGTAATCATGTTTCCATACATTGCATGAAAATAGACAATCCAATAGAGAAGCCCAAATTATGCCCCCCATTGATAGAAAGGCTTTAGCCTGAATTCACACCGGAGAGTCCACATCAACAGAAAGACTTTGCCAAAGCCCACCACCAGAAAAAGCTTCAGCAGGACATCATGTCTCTTTAGAGAGCAGTCTGTCAGCCCTGAGACACAGTCCAAGATACGTAGTCCCACAAATGCTCCTGCTGAGGACAGTGGGGTTACATATGAAGAGAGGGGGAAATCACAGCTACACTTTTACCCCATCTAGTGGCTTTCTGACCCAAAATAGGGATTCCACCCTGTGTCTTTGCTGCAGCTCACCCCAACACTGACTGCACAATCCCCTTTCCCTTGTGCCACTTCTGGCATTCACAGGACCCAGTGCCGAGCCAATTCAACACACGAAGCTGGCAGAAAAATAACCTAGCAAAGAGAGCGGGTAGTTTTTGCTGGGTTAGTGAGCTGAACTGGCTCAAGATATTAAGCATGAGGTGGGTGTTGGAAGGAACGGGAAGAGCTATAGAATAGAATAGAATAGAATAGAATAGAATAGAATAGAATAGAATAGAATAGAATCATTAAGGTTGGAAGTGACCTCAAGGATCATCTAGTCCAACCATCCCCCCACCACCTATTACCCACTAAACCACGTCCCTAAGTACCATATCTAACCTTTCCTTAAACACCCTCAGGGATGGTGACTCCACCACCTCCCTGGGCAACCCGTTCCAATGCCCGACCACCCTTTCAGAGAAGAATTTTCTCCTCATCTCCAACCTGAACCTTCCCTGGCGCAACTTGCAGCCATTTCCCCTTGTCCTGTCACTAGTTATCTGCGAGAAGAGGCCAACCCCCAGCTCACCACAACTCCCTTTCAGGTAGTTGTAGAGGGCAATAAGGTCTGCCCTGAGCCTCCTCTTCTCCAGACTAAACAAGCCCAGTTCCTTCAGCCGCTCCTCATAAGACCTGTGCTCCAGACCCTTCACCAGTTTCGTTGCCCTTCTCTGGACACGCTCCAGGGCCTCCATGTCTTTCTTGTGGTGAGGGGCCCAAAACTGGACACAGTACTCGAGGTGCGGCCTCACCAGGGCTGAGTACAGGGGGACAATCACCTCCCTGCTCCTGCTGGCTACACTATTCCTGATACAGGCCAGGAGGCCGTTGGCCTTCTTGGCCACCTGGGCACACTGCCGGCTCATGTCCAGGCGAGCATCAACCAACACTCCCAGGTCCTTTTCCTCTACACAGCTTTCCAGCCACCCCGCTCCCAGCCTGTAGCGCTGCCTGGGGTTGTTGTGGCCAAAGTGCAGGACCCGGCACTTTGCCACATTATACCTCATCCCGTTGCCCTCTGCCCAGCGATCCAACCTGTCCAGGTCCGTCTGCAGAGCCATCCTACCCTCCGGCAGATCGACACTTCCCCCCAAGCTAGTGGTAGGGCAGGGGGAGAGGTGAACTGGTAGAAAATGGAGCAGGATCTGGCTCTGTCAGAGTACGCGAGTTGTTAGGTAGGTTCAGCCGAAGAGTATCGACAGCTGTAATTGCGTGTGCTATGCTAATTGCAGAAACACAAAATAACCAGCTGTGAATGAGACTGTTCCACACTGACTCCTTTGCATTTATTAGATTGGGCACAGAAATGAACAGGTTGGTTTTTAACTGCCTGGGGATCCAATCCGTGACACAACGGGACAATACGAGACACTGAGATGACTTCCTGAAGGTGACTTCCTCTGAAGCAGTGACATGCAGGTAGCACAAGAGATGACGTGCTTTCTCTGGTGCCATTCTGGGACTTCGACTAAAAATGGATTAGTCTGTCTATATTTAACAGTTACGCCACCTCAGGTGGATCCCACGATGGTTAAACCATGCTCAGGGAAAACACATCTATACAAAATACCTCCTGGAGGGCTTACATAAAAAGTAGGAGAGACTAAAAAGAAGAGTCAAGAATGTCTCTTATGCTGACACATCTAATATCCCGCAGTCCTTACACAAATCTGTGTTTAGTGCCCTTTTACTACCACTGAATATGCATGAATCTCCCAAAAATGTTTATGCTAGGACAAGCACTTATTGCTGAATCCTCAGAACTAAACATGTGCTAAATAAAATCAAGTAGTCTTTCAGAGAGATTTCAAGTTAATGGTAAGCATTTTTCTGGGAGCATTTTCCAATAAAGCAAACTGTTGTCGTTAAAAAGAGACTTTTCAATCAGAATACTCACCTACATGAGGCATTCTCCGTGCCTTTATGTATTTTCTAATGAAAAATGTCAGGTTTTGGAAAACAAAACTTTGCAGCTTTTATTAAAAAACATCGGAATAAAGAAGGCTTGTCCTTGTACAGAAAGGCTATTTGTCTATCCAGAACTTTGATTTAAACAAAAATTGTCATAATTTCTAGATTTTAATTCTAAGAACACGTCACATATGGATACTCATCTTGTATTTCTGGCCCCTGTAACACCAGCCCCTGCACTTGGAGGCTGTTCAGTGAAAGCAGAAAACAAATCCATGCTTGTTTCAGACCAAGCCCCACTGATCACCAAAACGCCAAGGCAGGACAGAGGTTTCTGAGTGACCCAGCCGGGATTTGACACGGAGTTTGGGGGTGGTGATGTGTAGCCTGACACCCTACTGTCCTCCCAAGCTCAGAACTGCTAACGTGTGCATTTCTAGAAGCTGATTTTGCCTTTTTTCAAGCAGTTGCAGACTCCATCGGGGAAAACATGTCTTTGCAGAGAACTGGAGTAGTGTAAGGACTGGGAACTGGGGCAGGAAGGAAAGTCAGAGAGAGAATTATCCTGGACAGGCACAATATTTGCCTAGAAAATATTGCCTAAATTAACTGAAAGTGCAGGTACTCTTACTTGATTTGGCATACATACAAGAGAAGGCATATTTTAAAATGCAAGTGTTGTTAGCAGTCCTTGCAACTCCTGCTGGCAGAGATGACGAAATTGGTGAAAAGTTTAAAAAGAAAAGAAAAAATAAAAGAGACAAGAAAAAAAATGAAAAGAAGCCTTAGTAATTGTTATTGAATCTTCCTGTCGCCATCAGATCAAGAAGTCAGAGAAAACCTTTCATACGTCTGTTAAAGTTCTGAATGCTGCTTATTGAGGTTAAATTCTGCTGTTTTTTCAGGATTTAGACAAATCCATTGCAGCAGAGGATTAAAGATCTGCTCCCGCTGAGGTCAATGGCAAAACTTCAATGGCAAAGACGCCAGACCTGAATCAATACAGGAACCAAGCCCCATTTTCAGGTTATTACAGGAGTTGTGAATTTTCCAGCATACAAATTTCCTGTAGGAACTTTTTCTTTCTGCATTTTTTTTTTCAAATCTGCTCAATTCCTCCTTCCCTTGAAAATTCAGATGCATTTAGTGAAGCGTTGTGCTGAAATGGAGCTTATTTATTGACAATGAAACGAGAGCAGTACGCTTCCAAGCAATTTAAAAATAACTCCCTTCGATTAGTTTCAATGCAAGGATGATAGCACAGAGGATTATTTTTCTGTTGTAGTAAATTATTTATGTGAAAGTTGTTTTCCTTTTAACAAGTAAATCTTCCTAGACACAATTGCATTAGGTCTCTTGAATTTCATAATGGGGTTATCAATGAATGCGCACAGAGTTTCAAGGTAAGCCTCAAGTGCAGCTATGGTTATGCGGTGTAGAAAATGGGCTGCCGTATTTCCATGGACATGTCCCTGTCCTGGTGGGGGAGGCAAAATAAGAGGCAGCTGCTGTGGGATTTTTTTTTTTCTGTTTATCGCTTGTCCTTTGTGGGAACTAATGTTGGATTAAGCAGTGGCAACAGGTTACAGCTCTTGCAGTGAGAACAGCACCCAAGTTTTGACCGGAGCTCTCTTGCATGCCGCACCATGCTGGGAGGCCTTTGCCAGGAGACTGTCCCCATATAACTCCGCATCACCTCACACCTGGAGAACCTGCCAGGACACAATGGGAGGGGACACAAATACAAAGAGGGAGAGGAGTGGTCAAGCAGCAGGCAGCACCCCATCTGCTGAGTCCCACACCAAACCCTTACTTATAGGCATCCCTGTCCCTCAGGAGTTGTCCGTCAACCTCTGCACCAGAAATCAGTATATATATATATATATATCTCCCTGTTTCAGCACTGGGGTTTTTTTTCCACGCAGCAGAAACGTTAATATTCTCCCTTCATTGCCACATGAAAAAAAAATCTTACCTTCCTTCTGCTGTTCCTTTCATCTTGCTATGGACAAATTAATGATATGGCAATAACTGCCCCCCATTAGATTTTGGGTTTGAGACTGGAAGCAGCAGGATCCTCTGCAGATAATTTTTTCAGAAGATGATGCAAAGTCAGGCACAGTCTATTTTCATATTTTCCTCTGACATCTTTACATGCATGTCGGCTCTCTATGCGGTACCAGGGATTAATTGAAACCTCTTCAGTTTTTATGGCACTTGTGTAACTATTGCTTCTTGCTACATACAGTAATATGGTGTCACAACCAAATAGATATTAAACACAATAAGCAAGAGACTTGTCTAAAACTGAAGACAGAGAGACCATTAAGAGGTACGGGGAAAGAGCGAAGCCCAGAGTAGGACACAGGAAAGAATGGGGAGGTGTTTTTTGACTGCATTTGCTTTAAGAATCAGCTATCAAAAAAAGTCAGGCTCCTTGATAACGTAGAGAAATTTCATGGACACATGGCCAATGTACAGTTATGGTCCTCAGAGATGAGAACTGGAGGAAAAAGACCAGCAAACTCCCTGAGCACCAGTTTGCCCTCAAAGAGAGCCAAATAGTAAACCTAAGTAATGACCACGAGCTAAGGGAAGCAGCTGAGGTCGGCAGTGATGACATTGAGAGATGCCCAGGTGGGAAACCGTAAGGCAGCCAGGCTGGACTGCTCAGACTTCCAGGTGGACTTTGTGAACAAACCAGGTTGTCTTGGTCACTATTTTCCAATGTGTCAACCAATGTCCACCATGTCAGAATAAACTCCTCATTCCCTTCCCTAACATTGCCTACCTACCTAACACTGAGGCCTCAAGGTTGGAGAGACTCTTCCTCAGGATGTGGCTGAACTCATCTGAGGTGGGGAGGTGAGGAAACCCTGGGTGGACCCTCAGGCTGCATTTCTGCTTATTACCCAAACAGCATGAGCCTCCATTCACTGGCACAGTCCATAAAACTTCCTTTCTACCAGAGCTGCCTGGCAAGGACCAAAATGCTGGGTGAGCAGCTGCAGGCATGGCTGTGTGAGTAACTTCACCTGAGAGCATGACACCTTCAGCACCAAGTGCTATCACTTTGGTAAAAGCAGCTTAGTTGTTTTCCATTTGGGAAATACCTGAGCCCATTTGCTGGATGGTCACCTTGGATCTTGCCCTTGTTGTGACTGTGAACAACTGTATCTTCTGCTGACCAAGAAAAGCACTGCCCAGCTGCTCTTCTGTACCACTTCTTATAGCTTCCTAAAGTAGGAGAGCAGTGCTGTGTACCTCGTTTACAAGTATAGGAAGGACCACATCAGTCTGCTGAATATGCAGGTATTTATTTCAGTTCTGCAGCGTCAATGAACTGAGAAGACAGCATGAAGTGAGTGCTCTTACCGTTTGCAAAATGTTCTGTATACCTCTCCTAAGGTAGTCAGTTCAGAAATACCTATCAAATATTTGAAACAGCACGGTATTTTCTAGGAGATAATAACTTTAACATCAAAAAAGATTTAATGATCACCCATAGATAACAAGGTAATAGGAGTTCAGTCAGGCATCACACAACATTTGTCTACAAATGACGCTCTCTCTGTGGGGCTCATGAGGAAGAGGAACATTTCAGTGGCAGGCAGAGAGCCTCTCGCTCACCTTCCTGCTGACATTGCTGAGCGGTGATGCTCAGGATGCCGGTCCAGCAGTGTGGGGAGGAGCTTGGGGAGCAGTACCTGGCCCCCGGGGCACCTGGGTCGCAGCACCACCGACCTCTGGCTCTGCCGCACCGAAAGCTGCGATTCTAAGTAAATTTCCAGATCTGAGCTTTTCTCAGGAACCGGGTTCTTTGGTGAACTCTCTAAACTGCCAACACAATATATATGTCTATCAAAAATATTGGCTTGATAAAAGTAGACGGTGACATACAGTGCCCACGAGTGCTTCTCCTAATTCGCCCTTGAGAATGTAAACTTTCAGATAATCACTCTTGGGACTGCAACTCTTCTGGAAGCAACCATGGTTTGCATTTTTAACCTTTGAGATGAGTGTTTTGAGATCTCTTTCCTTTTTCTGCTCAAACACAAGCCAGAAGATACATTTAGTCAATTTATTTAGACTAGTTTAATCTCTTACATAACTATGTATATTTTCTATTTTTTGATCTTCCGAAGGCATATCTTAATTTTTTACTTTGTTTTAAAGCTGATTAGAAAATAAAAAGAAAAAAAAAAGCAAACCCAAAGAAAACAGAATTAAATAAAACAAAGGGGAGAAAACAAATTAACGTATTATACATGGTTCTATTGTGGTTTTATAGTAAAAATGTTAATGCAATTAAACAAATTACTTTCTGTCATTCATAGTAGTTCCTGTAATGAGATGATATGTTAGGACAGGAGAGAAGTTCTGAAATGTGGCTTTTTAATTACCAAAGCACAAAGTTTAGGAGCTTCAGAAGAACAAATGAGACTTTGTAGTTTCTAGATTGCGTGAGTTATGACTTGGAGAAATGTCCTGTTTTCTTCCCTGAAGGAAAACCAGCAAATAATTATTAATATATCACAGAACACCAAGAATTCATGAAATGTGTTGTACAAATAGATGCTGGTCTTTCTACACTACTTTTTCAGCAGTATCTGCCAAAGAGTCTGCACTGTTGATGGAGCTGATCTAAATTACAGATGGGCCAAAACTGCTTTACAAGGTCAAATTTGGCCTGATCTTAAAAGGTTTCTTATTGATTGAAAGTGGATCTGAGATCAGGCAGAGGCTAGACGAGGCCCAGTTATCAGCAGATCCCATTATGCCGAGCGGAGGGACTTACAGCCGGAGCTCTGCATGGCCCCTGCAAGTTAAGCGTATGCTTTAGTGCTTTGCAGGACTCGTGCCAGAGATCTCCACCCTTTACAAGATGGAGTTACCGAGCTGATGGACATACTCCAAAACGGGGCTCCATAGCAGAAAAAGCAGCAGATGAAAAACCTGAACTGAAGGCTTCTTTTCTGCTGAATGGCTAAGAACAGAGGGGTCCTCTCAAAAGCTCCCGTGATTAAGATAAAGGGGATTACAGCACTGTCACTCAGAGCAGCCACATGCAGTGCATCCTTTCTAACCTAAGAGAAAAGAGATTTGAAATGCTGATAGACTTTACTAATAGATACAGGCTGCAAATAGACTGCTGCAGAGAGAGGAATTCTACTTACAACAGCCGTGGCTGCTACACCTTACAAGCTAAGACTCTGTAAAGGTAGCCAAAGCTTTCTGAGGAGAAAAAAAAAAAGGATATAAACAAGCAAGCAACCAAAGATTGTTTCAAAAACAGCAGTGCTGGATGCGCGAGAGCTCGGGGGTGATGAAGAGGACACGCGCAGACAATGCCAGCTCAGCCTTAGAAATCCTTGTAACAGATTCTGATTTGCTCATCCCTCCTGCTTTCATTTTTCTCCTGTCTTGGGTGAAGGGTTTGTGTTTAATAACATCATTTGCATCAGTGTGTCCCAACTGACCAAGGTACTAGGGCTGGGAGAGATTAGCATGGTAATCTCATTCTGATGGATAAAATTAGCAAAGATATTCCCCTGAATGGAGAGCTGCCATTGGCGAGCTGCCGTGCTTAGAATCAATTACTAAATTACTTTGAGCTCTAAGTCGACAGTAACAGAAAAAAATTGACATCGACCGAAGTGAAATAAGATAAAAAATATGCGATCATTAAATCTCTCGCTACTATTCGCGAATGTGACTCACAAGAACTGCACAAAAAAT
This sequence comes from Psophia crepitans, assembly GCA_013399095.1. NCBI lineage: Eukaryota > Metazoa > Chordata > Aves > Gruiformes > Psophiidae > Psophia > Psophia crepitans. The sequence continues at coordinate 645,633 of VWZZ01005504.1, forward strand.
AAGGCAGAATTTAATTTTTAACAGTGGTCCCTGTCATCGTTTCAACCAGGGCTGCTCAGTGCAGGGAAGTGCAGCTCAACCTTGCTATCTGGCTGCTCGGAGAAAGAGCTTGGCTGCTTGCAGCTCCCACCCTGCGCTGAGCAAGGCGCATCATGGGGACCGAAAGCCAGAAGACCGGCTTCTGTATGTGCGAGCAGAGCAGGGTAGAGAAACGCTTTGCCAAGTGGTAAAGCCTTCCTTCGTGCTGTAATTACCTGCTCTCCGTGTAAGGGTATCATGCGTACTTAATGCTTTGCAAGCATGGAAAAGAGTAGGTCCCTGCCCCGGAGAAGGCACAATCTGGAGGCTTTTCTGCACAAACACGTGATGTACAAAATCCACAGCAGTATGTAACACCCCGTATGCTCTCTTTGCTTGTTCTAGCACAAAAAAAAAAAAAAAGGAATTCTATTATTACTAGTATTCTATTCTATTACTAAACTCTGTTGTTATTATCTTAAGAGCAACATCATCCTATTTATAGCATAGTCAGGGATTTACCCAAGCTTAAACGCAGACAAAATCTCTGATCTTCACTGTACGCAGACCTTCACTACCCATTGGACATGCTGGGCAAGGCAGAAGTGCTCTGCAGTGGCGGAGATGGTCAGGAGGACCAGCATTTGCATTATTATGACTGAGCTTTTGTACATAACCACAGATTTCAGCGGGTTTTTGACTGCCCCACGTGAGAGCAATGGCACACAGGTCTGGCCTTCAGAAAATGCCAGACTTCTGACGCTTCTCTGGTTGAACACTTGCACCTAGAGACATCTCAGATCACTAGCTGCTTCTACAGGCTAAAGTTACAGAAGCTGTAGATAAAAACTCAGTCCATCTTTTCTGGATTAGAGGAAATGTGAAAGATCAAAACAAAATGAAAAATAACCATGTTAACCAGAATGTAGGACATGGGACATCCTAGCTTCAAATGTTACCCACTACCTTAGCTACAGTTATGAAATAAATGAGCTTCAGAATGAAAAATATCCAACACAAAATCAGTTGGAGAGCAGGGATGTAGAAAAAAGAAACATGAAAGAACCTTTTATCAGCTTTAAACACCGGCACTCACAGTAACATAAGTAATTGATAATATTATTAGCACAGTATACATATCAGCTGTCGGGATATTATGAGAACTGAATCCAATCTCTGTTGAGGGAGTCAGGGTCAACATCATTAACTATAGATCCTGTCCTGGTTTACATATAGAGCCCTCAGGCCAAGTGTCTGCCAGATACATCTCTATAGATGTGCATAGCTATAGGACATACAGGGGGCTAATCACACACATCAGTAATAGACAACAAGCTTTTGTTTATCTGAAGGTTTACTGGAATTAACTGATTAGTGTCAACTTGACACAATAACTTTTGTCTACAATGTAGTAGATCATTTTGATGGTTTTATTGATGGAGTGTTGTCTAATGTAAATTGTAAGGGTAGTTGAATGAAGTAGGAAATGTTTTAGTTAAACAGAAATTGAAAAAGCCACTAGCAAACATATCTTTAAAATGTCACATTCTGCAGCCTTATAGATGCCATGATAATGACAACACAGATGGCAACACCAGTAAGTGAGGAGAATTTAAAATGGAAATGGACACCACCTATTCATAATTTTATCTTTTACATAAATCCTCAGATGATATCCTGATGTTGAAACTAACATAAGACAAATTTGACATATCTCTTTCTGAAAATAGAATTAGTCTGGTAAAAGGAAAGAGAAAATTAAGTAAAATACATTTATTTACCTAAAACCCACCGTGGTCCAATTTAGAATAAAAGTATGAAAAATATTTAAGAAAAAATGCCTGTTGGGGTAAATTAATTCTTCGCCTAGATTTATAACATGATATTCTGTCTCGAGTTAGATATAATTACTTTCTTCCATAGTTAATATGGAACATACCGTTTGCTTTCCTCTGCTGGAAAGCAAAGTCCAGGCCTTTCTGTTCTTGTGGCTTCACAGCATGGTGAGGAGTTCGTGGTTTAAAACTACACATCATCATATTCATCTTCTAACATAAATAACAATAGATTTCATTTCTGGCTCAGCTATTAGATTATTTAGTGCAACTGTTGGACAATCTCCTCTGACAGTGAGCTCAGGGTATACAGTGATTATGTCGTCAGTGCTTCAAGTAACAGTAAGATGTTGTATGTTCCGCTATATTTATATTCTGCTATAAATAAGAGAAAACTAGCTCTCATTCCTTTATAACTTCAAAATCACCTTTGCTTTCGAGGCAGAAGCTATTCTCCCTACAAAAGCGAGTCAAAACAATTAGGCTAAGACAAGGGGGATACTGTGTGTCACAAAACGAAGTAATTAAATTTAGGCAGTATTATCAATGATGCCCAGTTCCAACCGTTGAAGCTGCAGTTAGTAACCCCAGTCTGTCCCTCTATCAAAAAGCTATTTATTCTTCATTACTGGCTATCCCTGGGTTATAGGGATTCATTGTCATTGTAGTAACTTATAGGAGGAACAGTTAGTGCAATGATATTATGGAAATAGCCATTTCATAGCTCATGGGCAAAGTAGTGTCAAGTCACAGCTTTCCAGCAGTTGTCAGCAATGGTGAAATCTGGTCTGTATTACCACCCTTGAGGATTCATTACATTTGTTTGGCTTATAGCAATGTAAAGTGTGAAACTGTGTCACCAGAGAAAAGAACCCTGTTTTAGCGATCCTGTCCACGTGAGTCCTATAGAAATTTATACACAAGGTCTGCAAAACTGGGGATAAAGTGTGCTGTCCCTTGAGGACCAGATTACCCAATTTAGAGCAGAAATAGCCAGGCTGACGTGGTTCCGCTTCGGTCATAAGCACAAGTGTAGTCATGGCTCCCTCTTGATCTGCCTCAAACTAATGCTGCCTAACTGGAGGAGGGCAGCACATGTCTGAGAGCGCAACTTCCAGTATCAAGCTTTCAAAAGGTTTATTTTGCATGCCTTTAAATCTGAGGATGCGCAAAGTCACAAGAGCCTATTAACGAAAGTAAATGGATGCTTAGATAGGTTGTGTCATTCTTGAAGAAACACAAATGAAATTAAAACAATTCTTTTTGTGCGCTGTCCTACCTAAGAGTACATTGATGCATCCAAGAAATCACAGCCCTTCTCCAGCAGCATCTGACTTAGCAGTTTTCTGAAGAACTCTGCTTCTCCCTTCAAAAACGCACAAGATTATTAAACCCTAAGATTTGGGCAGACCTGGGTGCTACTTCTCTGTTTGTTAGACTAGACATATTCAAATCTATGTTTGCTTGAAACTGGCAATGCACATTTTTAGCCCATATTTCTGCCTACGTACTTGAAAAAAGTAGCTTGAGGTGGGGTTTATTTTAAGACTAGGAATAAAGGTCTCGGTTTTGGAAAGCAAAATGTTTCATGTGGTTAACTCTTAAACAGCTACCCAGGTCACTCGACTTACATGCAAATAAAGCAAGACATTTTTACTCTGTTTTAAAAAGAAGCTCCTCAGCAAAGGTAAATAACCTTTCTTAAATATTTTGTTTCATTTCAAACAGGATGTTAAAATACCTAGCTATTGATTTCCTGTGGCTCTTACGTGTAGTTATTTGCATTATAAAAGTTCCATTATTATAACATCAAGTCAGAAGCAGCTGATAAGATGTAAACACAATACAGTGGAATTTATTCTTCTAGAGTATCTTTTGTAGAAAACATAAAGAACCTTTTACATGTAGCTATACACTTTCAAATACAATTCTCAATTGTGCCCAGTAATGCATAGTTAAGTAGAAGTATAAAAAGAAAAAAAAAGACCATTTGTGGTCTATACAATGGCCAGGTATAGCAGGGTCTCCGGTGGTCTGGAGAATGACAGCACTTTTCCCCATAGTGCCTCAAAAAGTGGGTTGGGACTAAATAACTTTTTGTGTGATGCTCTGATTCCTCCCTCACAGCCCTCAAAGAACTGAGAGGAAGGAGATGTTTGGCTGTAACCTTAGTTTCCTGTATCAGGCAGATAAATGGCAAGTATAAGCAACAATCCAGAGAGATGCTGGAGATCACTAGAAGATGCACATGATGCTCTGTCAATGTGGGAATATGCCTCAAAAGTGCAACTGAGACAGATATCGCATGTACACCTAAAATGCATTTATCAAATTGTAGCTATTTCTATAGTGGAAAAGAAAAACCAGCTTAGAGTTCATGCCATGGGAAGTATGGACATCCTCCCCATGAACTTCAGCACAACATCCCATTTCTATAGCAAATACCCCAGCTTCTTCAAAACCTACAGGGAGAAGGGAGCATTTGGGGTTCAAGCTCTCATATGAGAATTAATGTGTTTTCCCACAAATACTTCCCCCTCAGACTGATTCTGAACGTGGGGTGGTCTCATCAGGTATCACAACGTCTTCCATTGGTTTTAATCCCTTTAGCAACTTGTCTTTTTTCCTGTCTTCTGCTGCCTCCTTATTTCTTTCTCACTGCATACAACATCTTTCCAGGAGATGCTTGAGCAAACAGCTCTCTCTTCCACGTTTCTTCTGTCTTAACTCATTTACTCCAGAATTGCTTTCGCCATCTCTTCTTCCATTTCACCAACAACGTAGTCCTCAACAGATAAAAGGTGCATATTCTTCCTGTTGATCACCTTGGCTCTGACCACCACCTAGGAATCTTCCTCATTTCCTTTTCTCTCACATCTTCTGTTATACCACTAGAGCACTGAAAAAGACGAGATATGTCACAGTGGAAGATACTTCCATTTTGTCACTGGGCTCGCCATCTAGAAGCGATGTAAGGTAACTTTGTGCCCAGTATAAACATCCCTAGTGCACAATAATATGAAATACATAGGCTATATCCCTTTGAATATCAAGCAGTTATCTTGGCAAAATATTCTGTAACCATTGAGACCAAAGGATAAATCTGAGTCCAAATACTTTATAACACATTGCCCCACGATTCTGTATTCAATAGCAATCTTAAATTAAATAACAAATAGGAAGGAGAGCACTGAAACTGCAAATAATTAGGAGTTTAAAATAATACTTTGTCACTATGATTAAATGATTTTTGGTTTGGCATAAATAGAGAAGAAATCCTGAGTGATATGTTTTGTATCCCGATGTGGTATAAAGCTGCTTATTATATAAAATGAGGAGGGACAAAAAATTTTGCTTATCCCAGGATTATAATTGCTTTATCTTGCCAAATTTTCTGACTGGGTCAAATACAAAGACCTTCATTCAGCAGTTACCAAGGCTTTCTTCAAGCAAATTCCTCTTGGCCTCATAATTTTCTCTACAATTTTCACAGTCTTAGAGGCAAATAACAGCTGCCCAATGGCACAATTCGTCAGTCATGATATATTATTAGATATACATTATATGCATGTGTAGGTATGGGGGATGTGCCTGCATATGATATAATGATGTGCAAACCAACAGAATATATATTATTTAAAGTATAAGATGAGAATGCCATTTCAATCACTGCTAATTTGCATTTCATATTCCCAAAACATAGTAATACTATTATAAGGTATTGATCCAAGCATGACCATTTGATTTCACATCAATACTAATATGACTCTTCTGTGATCTGTTGACATGTGGGATTTTCCGAGTGAAATACATACATACCAATATCCAACTATTTTCACTAGTAAAACTGTATTTGGCTGTTCTGTATGAGAAGCTGTTGCTAAAAATGTAGATCATCCTGTCCCAAAACTTGAATTTAGATTTTATTAGTACACTTAGACTACTATTCCTCTGCCTTTCCCAAATCGCTTTCCTGTATCTCTTTGATATAATGGTGTCTTTCTGATACTGTTTGCTGTCTGGAGCCATATTCTGCATCCTAAGCGCAAAGCACTTGTAGCAAAAGTAGTTATGCCACTTAGGAGCAACAGGCCCTCAAAATGTCATTCCCATCCTCAACGTGGCTGTTCAGGACCTGATACAAAGACTACTGGAATAACAGCCTCCTACTGACCCTCTCTGAGTTATGTAAATAACATAGTTTATTATGAAACAATTCTTGCTTTGATGATTTTTACATACAGATGCCAAAATCACATGGGTCCCACACCCCCATTTCTTCTCTCCCACTAGCTAGGCTTACAGGTTGATATTCAAACAGCCTTTAATCTTCTCAACACTACCGATGTACTTCTTCCCACTAAATTGCCATTTTCAATGTTACCTGAGTTTCAGCATAAACCATTATATTGATTTTTATTGGTGGTTACCAACTTGAAATCTACCCAGAGGTCAGGGATAATTACCCACCTTTGCTGCAGATATCCAGATGGAGATCCCCTTCCCCATCTGTACACACACACGTACCCACAGATCCAACACAATCTCTGCTAAAGACAACAGCAACATCTCCATTGATTTACTTGGAGCAGACCTGGATCTTACTGGCATGGAAAGCCTGAAGGGGAGAATGCTGCACGTCTGGGAAGAGTGCTATGTGCTTATGATACTCAGCCACTTTGGCGTCACTGGAATCAACATGTAGAATGCAATTGCTTTATCTCATCTGACCATCTATGGGGCCTGAAAAAGAAACTAGCCAAAAGCAGATTCATCACAGATTCATGCCAAAATGGGCCATCCCAGTTTCTTCACAGAAGCCAAGGGACCCAAGGAACAGGCAGAGATTGTCACACTTCAGGTGAGATGTGTTTCTTTCTCATCATCTGCTATGACGTGAAAATGGTTCACAACCTCAAAATCCAGCTAGAGACATCACTGCTTCTGGGTCATGGGGTTATTGCTGGAGGACCTTCTGCCTTTCATTACGTGTGACAGAGCTGTGACCCTTCTTTCCCAAATTAAGTTATAGTTCCTGTTGAAGACTATCAAGAAGCTGAAATAAGGATGGAGGAATCCAGTCCCTGCGTGGGACAGGTCAATACGGTCACAACATTCACCTTCAATTCCAGGCACCATTTTTCTGTAGGCTTTTGGATTGAATCCACATTGCAGGAAAACAAAACCTCCAGAACTTCAAACTTACCTGGCTTCACAACTTCCCTCCAGCAGCAGTGACCTTCTAAACCAAGGCTGTTTGCATCGGACATGATAAAAGCAAGAGTAACAGCAATGAGTTTGTATTACATAGGAACTGCGTCCTCCTCACACGCACCCAGCCACAGCACAATTACTAGGCAAAAACTTCATTGGACACCAGAGTCTACTCAGCAGGGGACAAACTCTAATGACTGATCCAAAGTAATTTAAATTAAATTGTGAGTTTGTTAGAGCCCTATCGTCTGCTGCTTGGTTCTCTGCATAGACTGTGTATAAACGCAGTGTGTATTAGTGTTTGTCCTACCATCTACCTACTTTCACACATCACTTTCTTTACTTTTGAAGATATCAGCATATTTCAGGATACAATTATAGAATCTGAAAACTCAATTAATGTGCTACTTACATGAGTATTAACTAGAACAATGCCTATAAATGCATTAGAAAAAAGTCTTCTTACAGATTGCAAATAAACTTTTAAGAACTGACCCAGTGCCAATCCTTTCAGCGCCTGTCTGGATATAGGCAATTATTTTAGTTAATGGCACAGCACAAGGTCCCAGAGTACACACATAAACCCACATTTTCCAAGAGGGAGTCAAGCAGGGATTACATAAAAGGTTTTAGTAAAAACTGCAGTCTTGTTCTCATCTGAAGCTATTACCCATTCATATTCTCTATTAATGTAAACAGATAATTTACCCTTAATTTAAGGCCCCTTCACATCAAGCATAATCAGCTTAAGGAAGATATGTGGTCAGCATAAAAAAAAGATGTAGTTTACATCGTACTTCTGCTTTTCACACAAGTTCAACCTCCTGTTGTCTCCAACAAATGGAAGCTTCTATACTGCCTTCCCTCTTCAGCCAACACTTGCCGGGGATTTTCACTTCCTTTTCTCAAATCCTAACAGAGGGAGTCTGGATTTGACCACCAAAGCCTCAATGTCTGGCCAACGCCCTTCTTGCACTCCCTTAGAAAAAGATGGACCTCACACACCTTGAGTTTCAATGACGGAGCCCGTGAACTCATTTTGACTGCAGTAAAACGGAAAGACTGTTGATGAGCTGGAAGGCGTTGCTCTACTTTCCAGGTTAGCACTTGGGGCTGACTGGTAGTAATTCGATTGATTGATTGATTGATTGGTTGATATGAATATTTTTTACTGTGAGGCTAAAAATTAGCAGCTACCAGCATTATGTTGCTTTTGCATAGAGGCCTGGGACCATCCGTCAGGAATCATTTGCAAACTGGAGGACTGCTTAAAAAAAAAAGCAGAGTAAACACAGCCAAGGTTTGGTAAGTGGCCCTATAGGAGTGATATAGCTGAAACAATCAAAACAAGTGGAGAAGCCACAGAGCAGTGTAACCAGGGCTGGAACTGCAGCGATGACCCCCCGGCCAAGAGCAGTGATCGAGCTGTGGCCCCAGCAACGGCAGCTGGTATGTACCCAGGGACCGTTAGTGGGAATGGAGCTCTGACTTTAAACCTGAGCAAACTCTCCGTATTGGGATCACTAAGGAAAAGGTGATGCCTTTTGACTAGGTGTTTTCTTGCTCATCATTTAAGACTAGCTAATTACCATTAGTCCCTAAGCCACGCAGCATTGCTTTGACCTGTTGCTCCTGTGAGCTGAGCAGGGGGCGTTACGGTTTTATGTGGGAGCTGCTGTGTACCTCAGCAGAGCCAACACAGAGACCTTTGATTAAACAGCTTAACACTGTTTCCTTCTGCAAGCCCATTTCTTTGTGCGGGAGCTGGGAGTACCTTGCCTGAAGGCACAGGGCATCCTTACAGGCAGGAATTCAGGATTACCAAACGCTGCCTCCCTGTCACTGGCTACTCATTCTGAGAAAAGAGGCCTTTTTAACTTTCCTATGACCTCTTGACTTAGACATCGTTGTCCTTCACTGTGGGAAGAACATACCTTTCCATCTTTCTTACTGCCTCATTCAACCTCTTCGGATTCATTGACACAAACAGGCATAGAAAAATAAAATTGCCATAATTGGGTCAGGCCATAGGTCTGACAGTGGCCAGTGATGATTCCTTACAGAAAGAACAGAAGAAGCAGGGCACATGCAGGAGGACTCTTCCCTTGGCAAATCTTGTCAAGGCCATCAGAGAGCTGAAGTTTACATCCAGACCATCCCTTTATGGTGTGAATACCAAAATACAACCAAATACCAAAATCTTTAGGTTTTTTAAATCATCAGCATGTTTTTCATTAAACAACACAAATATGTATCTGCAATCATGTAAAACAGAGATCCTTACGTGTTAGTCATCAATGTTTTCATTGTGCTTCTGTACTTGCAAGGAGATAGATGGACTGGCATTTTTTGACTGTAATAAGTACATAAAGTAATTTTTTACTAAGGAATAGGATTTCCTTAACTCTCCTTTCAGATATTTTCACTGCACTCTCTCCCCCCCCCATCCTACTCTGTGCATTTTATGAGGGACCCCTCAATTTCTGTGATCCAATCTTCTCATTCTTCGGCCCCATTACTGACAAAGGCATCACACTCTCACTCCATACCTTTGTAACTAGGTTAAGGATCAGCTTGCACGGGCAGGCTGCAGTCCCGCAGGCTATTCAGCACTAAGGGCATAATCTACACTCTGCTGAAACCATAGTCTTTAAAAGGTTCAGTAGGGTTTGACCAACTTCACTGAGCACAGAGGCAAGGCTCTGTAAGAGCCATTACTACATTACTACATCTGCCCCAGTGCACAGCAGGTGACACTTTGTTACTTGCTATTTTTGCAATACAGCACATATTTTCTACAATTTGAAATATAATGCAGTCCTACTGTTTCTCCTGTGTGCTGTTCTGCAAAGGGCATCAAGTATCCCTAGACGTAAAAGCGCTAGGCTTTAAAAAAAAAGGCATGATACTCAATATCAATGTTTATATAACTAGGACAGCATTGCTTACAAAACAGAAGGTGAACACTATGTAATTTGTGTTGTGTGGGGTGTTTTTTTTTTTCTTGATAAGCAGTATCAAAGTAAAGATTCTCCTGGATACAGCTGGATAGATAAGCACAGCTTTGCTTTTCGGCTTTACCAAATATGCACAGACTTAAGCTGTGATCTTCTGGGGTTATTTTTTTGTTGTTGGGGTTTTTTGAGTGGTGGTTTTTGTTTTTTTTTTTAATGTCCAAAATAGGACAAGCAACAGCTAGGCCTTCTAGTTTTTGGTTTTACAAACCTCCTTGAATTTATTCCATCAGGGAACAAAGAAAAGAAGTGCCCAAATCTGGCCCTCTTTGGGTAGCCGATGCCAGGAGCGTGGTTAGGAGCAGGAAGGCATCTCTGCCGGTGTCCGAGTCACAGCGGCGCCCTGCTGCCTGCTGTCCTTTGCTCGGAATGACGGAAAACTTTGACCCGGCCACATCTCTGCTTCTGGAGGAAAAAGCAAAGCCTTCTCTTAGGGCTATTTTAGCTCCCAGGACCCTTGTGCTGCCCCGGCTCTCCTAGCAGCTGTCCAACGAGCATTTCTGCCTTTCACATCCTCTTCCCCTGCTTACACAGTCTACAGCTAGTATTTTCCTTCTTTTTTTTTTTTTTTTTTTAATCGCAGAAAGGCCTCCCCGCCTAATCTAATTCCCGCTCCTTTGTCACAAGCAGATGTCACTTTTACATCTGTGCGTCTGCTCAAGCGCCCCGTCTCCTCCAGCCCAGCAGATGTTGTCGCCGCTGAGGCAGCAGCGGCCGGGAGGGAAAAAGCAAAGCGCAGATCCCTCTGCTGGCGGCCGCCTGAACGCCACGGCCGCCCCGCCGCCCGGGGAGGGCACGGGGGAAACAGGGACATCTTAACCATACTATTATTAGTATTGTTATTATTATTATTATTACTGCAAGTCTCCCCGTCCCAGCTGATTGCGCAGCAGCAGCCCAGCCGAGAGCGCAGCCGGCCGCCTGGCATCCCGAGCTAGCGCGGAGAGGCGCGGAGGGAGGCCGCGGGACCGCGGAGCAGGCAGCGCCGGCGTCCGCTTGATCCCGCGTAGGGCCGCGGTGCCCAGCCTGAGCAGCCCCCGGGAGCGGGGCAGCAGAAACACCAAAAAAAGGGAGATGTTTTCCCCCCGCACACCCCCGCGGTAGCCGCGGGATGCGGCAGGAGCAGGGATGCGTCCCCGCAGACCTGCGCTTTGGCCGGGGGACAGCCAACACGTGTGTCCGGCCCCCCCGGCCCCGGTACCCGTCACGGCTTGGCAGCGCTGCGGCTCCCGGGCAGAGATGGGTCGGTCCCCGCGGCCGCGCGGAGCTGCGCACCCCGTCCCGCTCGGGCTCCGCGCCGCGGCGGTGGGATGCTCCGGTGACCCCCTCCGAATCAAGCAATGCAAATGCAGCCCTCGCCGGTATTTAGTATTTTATTCAAGCGGGTGGGACAGCGTGTAGCTGTGGTTCGGAGCGGGGCCGGAGGGGCCCGGGAGGCGCTTTCCCATGGCCGGCGGCGGCCGCACAAAGGCGCGCTGTTCCCTG
>VWZZ01005506.1:0-97135 GCA_013399095.1 Psophia crepitans
ACGTCTCAAGCCTGTCAAGGTCCATAAACTTCAGTTTGTACCCCTGTGAAGGGCACTCACCTGGCCCAAGAACTTTTTACGTACTCTGAAGTCATTGAAGTCACTGAACAATATACATGACTTACAGTGGAAACATAATAGAAATATTCTACCTCACTAGCCTGAAGTCAAGCTGCCTCTAGTTTCTCTCTGGTTTTATTAAACTTTTTCTGTATTGGAATGGTCAGTGCTCAGTATCCCAAAAAAAGAGGGAACTCCATAATGCGTGGGTGTGAGCCAGGCCTGTCCCATACACTGTCCTGTTCCCTACCAATTGACACTAAATGCTGCAACTCAACATGTGGGAGTGGCACATTGTCACAGAGGTGCCTGGCTGACTCTGCAGTCAACAGAAAAAATAAACTCACTGAAGTGGTCTGAATGAGCCTGAAGGATGGATAGTTTTTAGGCACTCTAACAACTAAGTGTCATAACAGGCCTAAAAGTAGACACTCTTTTAATATGGCCCCCATAAAGCCAAAGTATACATTCATTTTTATATTTCAACACTGTTTTCTGTATGTATTCATGATTCTAGCTGGTGCCATTACAGCATTCTTTCTCCAAAGGTTATTTTATGGGTTTTTTTACTGCAATAGATAAAAGAATGCCGGGTAAAATAGAAAAATGGATGGTAACATGAACACGTTGTGGGTGTCATTTTACTCAGAGGATTCAATGATGGTCAGTAGTTGAGTTTCATCGAATGGGTTGTAAAAAAGAATTCTTGCTTTAGAAAGAAAAAAAAAAGTTATCTTTCATTTCAAGTCACTCTCTCAAGCTCTAAATGCCAAAACAGCAAGAACAAAACAAGCTTATGAAATAATTTTCAAAATAGATATATCCCAGCCTACACACCATATCTTTGTGAGGTTTGGAGAAGGAACTTGTCTTTCAAATTTAAATAGGAAAGGCAAAAAAGGATAATTTCAAAAAATGTGGTATCACAAAAACATTTCTAATCTGGTCAGAAGAGCATTCATAGCATTATGCTTCTGACATGCCCATGAAGCAATTCCTAGGAGGCCGTGCTGGAAGATTCTTTTCCTCTAAAGGACTCAATGCTCTACTTCATTATTTTTTTTGGTCACAGTATTGAGCACTGTGATGCCACTAATAACTGACTGCCAGCTAGACATGCACCACTGACCATCAAATATTCCACCCACTTAGGTCATCTGGATATAAGGGTATTATGGGGGACAATGATGAAAGCCTTGTTGAAAGAACAGAAAGGACAATAATAGGTTAAAACACAGTCAGTCTGTTTTTAAATGTTTTAACTGCATTGCAGAGCATTTTAGGAAACACCTTTACTCAGACATAAGCTATTTGTTTAGATTATTTTAGCCTTCAGCTATGCATCTCAGTACTTTGTGATTATTAATGAATTTTATAAGAAGATCTCTGTGAATCTTGTATCACACGGAAGGAGCTGGAGCAAAGACAGATGAAATGACTCGCCCAAGATCATACCCCAAGAATGCCAAATATGCCAGGTAATGTGCGTAAGTTCTGTGATTGTTTGGTTATACTCATCAAGTAGTCGTTCCGTGAAGGGTCTGGAGCACAGGTCTTATGAGGAGCGGCTGAAGGAACTGGGCTTGTTTAGTCTGGAGAAGAGGAGGCTCAGGGCAGACCTTATTGCCCTCTACAACTACCTGAAAGGGAGTTGTGGTGAGCTGGGGGTTGGCCTCTTCTTGCAGATAACTAGTGACAGGACAAGGGGAAATGGCTGCAAGTTGCGCCAGGGAAGGTTCAGGTTGGAGATGAGGAGAAGGTTTTTCTCGGAAAGGGTGGTCGGGCATTGGAACGGGTTGCCCAGGGAGGTGGTGGAGTCACCATCCCTGAGGNATGTGAAGTTAGTAGAAATTAAGAAGAATCAATCCATACTTAACTTGCTTTTAAAAAACATAACCACTGTAGTGATGAAATTGCAGAAGTTAAATATTTATCTGTCTTCAGTCAATATTAAGTACTCTGCTTAATGATGAATTTGGAAAACTTCCCCTATTATGCATCTGCCTCCCTTTCGTGAGCCGGAGGAGGAGAGTGGGCAGGGAGGTACGGTGAGCAGGAGTAGATCAGCTAATCCTACTGCTGTTTTCAGTAAACACCTATTGGATTGTTTTTCACATTAAAAAAAAACAAACCAAACCCCAAAACAAAACCAAACAAAAAAAAACAATGAAGAAAAATAGGCTACTGTCCGGTCAGGAAGGAAAAAATAAACCTAAACACCTGCGGCTGGCATATGAGCAGCTGGGTGCATGCTGCTGATGATTCAACTGTAATATGTGCTACATGTAATTGCATAAGCAGAATAGGTTGTGTGGGGAATCTATTACGGAAAATCTACTACATGATTAGTTAACTTTATTTTCTTGTCACTGTCTTCCTTTTATAATCCTTTCCTCATTCAGGAAGGGTTGGGGGAGCAAAGGAAGTTCTGTGTTTGTCTTCTGCTGTCACTGTTGAATGCCGATGTAACAATTTGGGTGGGTAGGGAAGAAACAGCCCGTGTTCGGCTTGAGTCAGAAGCCAACTCAGCTGCTGACGTCTAAAAGATCTCAAATGTTTCAATATGCGGTTTGGAGGAACAGACTCCCTGAATTTTTGGCTTTCTGTCATTTAAAGGTATGCAATGAGATTCAAAAAGTATAGAATACATACCTATAATTTTCCCATTAATTAGGCAATTTAATTTATTTCATCATCTGAAGATGCAGCAGCACTATGCTGTGAAAGGAGCAGGTGGCAAAGTGTTAGTTCATGTTTAGTTCAAGAACTTGTGTAAGGTAAGATGAGATATACCAGCTTCTTGCACCTCAGCTTAAATTTGAACAGAACAATTCTGTGCTGCTTCATTTCCTACTTAATGTAGCTGTAAACGTTTTGGCCCTTTGGTCTTCTGTATTCAGGATGCAACCTTTGGCATACTTAACAGTCTTCCTGCTCATAACTGAGAAAAATTATATCTTATGCTTTCTCCATCTTCTTAAAGTAGATTCTGAGTACTTTACAAAAAAAAAAAATCACTGAAATAATTCTAAGTGAGAGAAAAAATACGTGCTCTGCATTTAATCACTATTTAGTACGACATGAACAACAAGATAAAAGCTACCAAAAAATCCAACAACTTTGCTGCAAAACTCCCAGAAAACATGATCAGCTGTAACTAAAAGTATATGGACAACTCACTTTAAATCACAAAGCAATGGTATGAAGTGAACTAATTCTGAGTGTTGGATACCACTGTATTTAGGTAAGGTTTGTTTTCTACACATTAACTTGTTATAGTCAACAGAACCTGTTATAAAGAACAAGAGCGGACTTTCCAAGATCTAGGCCTCTTTTTGAGTCTGACTGCCATATTTGCTTGAGTGGTAAAATATTTCATATTTAATCTACTGTTAATAAGGGGCAGTTTTGGTCATTCTGATTCTGTGCTGCTGCCAAAAAAGAATGGTGCCCAATAGCACCTTGATGCAGCTGTTCAGGGAGGGTGGTTAGAGATCTGATCCAAGTAAAATCCAAATTACAAAATCTCCCAAAAGATGTTTTAGTCAGATCAGCAGGATTTCTGCAGCAGTTCACAGCTAATCACACTAAGTTAATCAGCCTTTTCTTTGATCAACACGCTGGAGGGGAGGGAAGGGAAGCCAACCAGAGGGACCTTGACAGGCTTGAGAGGTGGCCCCGTGTAAACTGCATGAAGTTCAACAAGGCCACATGCAAGATCCTACACGTAGGTCGGCGCAATCCCAAGCACAACTACAGGCTGGGCAGAGAATTGATTGAGAGCAGCCCTGAGGAGAAGGACTTGGGGGTGCTGGCTGGTGAAAAACTCAACATGAACCCGCAGTGTGCACTGGCAACCCAGAAAGCCAATCGTGGCCAGCAGGGTGAGGGAGGCGATTCTCCCCCTCTACTCCACTCTTGTGAGACCCCACCTGGAGTACTGTGTCCAGCTCTGGGGTCCTCAGTACAGGAAAGACATGGAGCTGCTGGAGCAAGTCCAGAGGAGGGCCACAAAGCTGATCAGAGGGCTGGAGCACCTTTCCCACGAAGACAGGCTGAAAGAGTCATGCTTCTTCAGCCTGGAGAAGAGAAGGCTCCAGGGAGACCTAATTGCAACCTTTCAGTACCTGAAGGGGGCCCACAGGAAAGCTGGAGAGGGGCTGTTTATCAGGGAGTGCAGTGATAGGATGAGGAGTAATGGGTTTAAATTAAAAGAGAGGAGATTTAGATGAGATGTTAGGAAGAAATTCTTCCCTGTGAGTGTGGTGAGGCACAGGAACAGGTTGCCCAGAGAAGCTGTGGAGGCCCCATCCCTGGCAGTGTTCAAGGTCAGGTTGGATGGGTCTTTGGGCAACCTGGTCTGGTGTAGGGTGTCCCTGCCCATGGCAGGGGAGTCAGAACTAGATGGTCTTTGATGCCCCTTCCAACCCAAACCATTCTATGATTCTATGCTTCTTCAATTACCTGCACAGTAAGATTGACAATACCCTCCTGAGGAAAGAGGACTTCAGTAAGAGATACATTAATCACAAAAGATGTAAGATGCTAAACAGTGTAAAACACAAGAAAATAAAATGTTGCAGGTGCTATATTGGCTCAAAATACTTTATGCTGAAATGTAGTATATACAATAATATACTGCCATTTGCCATTCAGTATCGGTGAATATTGTATGTGTTGGAGTGTGTGAATACTTAATGCCGTTGGATTACTTTTTAGCATTCTGAGACTTTTTGCAATTTTTGTTGGAGACAAAGCAAATGGTGATGCCTACTACTAATTACAGAATTTACATATTATTAAATATGTGCTATGGAAAAAACCCAACCCAAACCAAAAAACCCTCAAAACAATTCCAAAATCTTTCTGTCTTAAATTTGAGGCTTAAGGAGGTTAAGAGGCAACGGATGAAATAATACAGGCTTTAGAAAGCATTTCTAGCCCTTTGAGAAGGAACTGGGTCTTTAGCAAGACCAGCAATACTGCATCGTTTGCTGGGAAAACCTCCATGCGTCACCACAAGGGATTCTAAAATTAAAAAACATGTATATACATCTAGCATACGCTGCTGCTGAGATTATTATCTGCATCAAGCAATCAGCAAAATCCACTCACGTCACCGTGAGTCTGTTTTCTGACATATCTCAACCTTATGTTTTCACTAAAACACTGCTGTACATTGGAATTGAAGAAGCACCATTGACGAAGTGGTACGATAGACGTGCCAGATTCACTACCTACACGAAACACAGAAATCTGACGTAAAGGTGCCTCTATAGAAAGATTATAGGGAACAGTATTTGGTCCAAATAAATTCACTAAAATAAAGCGATATGTGCTTCTCTACTGTTGAAGGTGAAGGAAGAGCTCACAATCTTAATAATAAACACCTTCTTTGGCTGGTTCAGGAAAGGTGCTTTTCATCCGCTTCAGCCAAGGAAAGAAATGGTCAGATCATGCCTTGCGTTATGTCAGCCACAGACTGGTGGTTAGATCTGATTTTTCACAACATTTACCGTTGAGCAAAACTTACACCCTCCCCCAGAAGGCAGGCAAGTATAATCCTGTTATTTTCCAGATGGGTGAACAAAAGAGGTTGCAGAAGATTGTTTCTGACAGTGCTGGGAACAAAACCTGGGGGCCAAACCACCTATCAGATTTACATAAAATGTATTCAAATGCAAGAGAAAACGTATTTTCTGAAGGTGTTTTGAACAGCTGCTGAGGAATTTAGTAGCAACACAGCATGCTACACTATAGCTCCCACATTCACATCTTTCATTAATACTAGTCCCCTAGGTGCTGACAGCTCTGACAAGACAATGTGAACTGCAGGGGGGATAAAACAATTTCTGTGACAATGTATAGATCCCTATTTCCTGCTGTTCTCACTAAAACCCATCAGTTCAGCACGAAGTCATATGCACCATCAATGCAAAAGGCTGACCAGCACTGCAAACTGCATAGAAGCTGTAGAGGAAGAACCACGGGGACACATATCCCAAGGCACAGATGTGAATCGGTACTATATAAGCACCGTTTCCCCAGATGGGGAAATGTACAGCAGACATATGATACTGCAGTTGAGCAAAGCCTGCAGAAAAGGCAGTCCACAGCCTGCAGAAGAATTATACCTTGACTGACTCCAAATCTCCACATTAGATGTCTGTTTAATGTGGTTCACTTGGAGTGTGAGTTCAAATGCAGATTTAGCCTTATATAAAGCTTTGTAATTTCATAGCAAACCACAGTGTTTCCACGGAACCAGAGAACTTGTTTACAATCTATGTTAAAATAGTTACTGTGTGCTGAAATACCTTGTAATGCAGCAGAAGTATTTCATTCCTCTGGAAAGGCCATAGCATCACTAGTGCTAGTCATTAATTACTTTTCTATATGTAGTATATATTAACACTTGTAATGTGACTACAAGAATTCTACAATATATTCAGCTTTACCTTCTGTTGAACAACAGAAGACTGAAACCTTATCCGACACAAGGCAGCACTAGTTATAATTTAAATAAACTGCAGAGGTCATGTATATATTACAAAGTATTACCCACACAACATCATCTGCAAGGAATGTAGAAAAATCACTCTCTGTATCACTTCACCGTTCCTTCCATGGTGGGTTGACGTTGGCCACCTGCCAGATGCCCACCCAGCCACTCTCTCAGTCCTCAATATGACAGCAGGGATAGGACAGTAAGATGACAAAGCTTCTGGGTTCAGATAAAGACAGGGAGATCACTGCCTGGGCACCTGCAGTCAGTATATCTTTCTATAAACTTTGCATGCACTTTGCTAAAAGATTAAGCTATTGACATGTGGATGTGAATTTATTAGCTGAAAACCTAAGTGTCTTATTCTACAACCTTGTCAGTACCACTATGACAGCAATAACTTTGAACACTAATCCTAACTATTTTAAAATAACTTTACATGTTTTGAAGTCCATGATGTAATACTAGCACAAATCTGCACACATAACCTGTTTCTGGTGAAGGTGTCTGCCCTCTAGTTTCTGCTAAATTTACCCACAGTTTAAATTTCTATCTGCAATCAGCCTCCATCAAAGTGCATTTTTACTTAATTCTTTATTCTCAGCCATGTCAAGGACAAGATTCACACAGATTCACAGATTGGCAGGGATTGGAAGGGACCTCTAGAGATCATCTAGTCCAACCCCCCTGCTAGAGCAGGATCATCTAGAGCAGGTTGCACAGGATCGCATCCTCGTCTGTTTTTGAGTATCTCCAGAGAAGGAGATTCCACAGCCTCTCTGGGCAGCCTGTGCCAGTGCTCTGTCACCCTCAGCATAAAAAAAAGTTTTTCCTCATATTGAGATGGAACTTCCTGTGTTCCACTATGTGCTCATTGCCCCTTGTCCTGTCACTGGGCACCACTGAAAAGAGTCTGGCCCTTTCCTCTTGACACCTGCCCTTTAGATATTTATAAGCACTGATCAGATCGCCTCTCTGTCTTCTCTTCTCCAGGCTAAACAGACCCAGCTCGCTCAGCCTTTCCTCAAGTAAGAGATGCTTCAGCCCCCTAATCATCTATGTAACCCTCCACTGGACTCGCTCCAGTAGTTCAAGTAATAGACAAAACGACAAAGCATATTTGGATGAAGGTAACCATAAATGTAACAGCAGGATCAGTAACTACATAGAAAATAGATCAACAAAGCTAAAGATGATGGGAAAAAAGGCAAGTGGCCCACAGCGGTGAGCAAGTAAAGAAGAAAGTTTCATGGATAGTTTATGGTTGTGCTAGTTTTGGCTGGGATAGAGTTAAGTTTCTTCATAGTAGCTAGTATGGGGCTTTTGGATCTGTTCTGAAATCAGTGTTGATAACACAGTGATGTTTTCATTATTGATGAGCAGTGCTTACAGAGCCAAGGCCTTTTCTGCTTCTCCCACCATACCACCACAACGAATAGACTGGGGATGCACAAGGAGTTGGGAGAGGACACAGCTGGGACAGTTGACCCCAACTGACCAAAGGGATATCCCATACCATATGGCGTCATGCTCAGCATTTAAACCTGGGGGAAGAAGAAGAAGGAAGAGGGACATTTGGAGTGACGATGTTTGTCTTCCCGAGTAACCATTACACGTGACGGAGCCCTGCTGTCCTGGGGATGGCTGAACCCCTGCCTGCCGTGGGCAGTGGGGAATGAATTCCTTGTTTTGCTTTGCTTGTGCTTGTGGCTTTTGCTTTACTTATCAATCTGTCTTTATTTCAGCCCACGAGTTTTCTCACCTTCACTCTTTCAATTCTCTCCCCCATCCCACTGCCGGGGGAGTGAGTGAGCGGCTGTGTGGGGCTTAGCTGCCAGCTGGGGCAAAACCGCAAAAACAATCTAATAAAAAGCCGGTCAATGTGTGCTTCAAAGAACAAGCAAAGGATAATTAGGGCAGTCAAGGTGGTGGAGAGATTAATAAAAAAGCTTTTCCCACCTGAATTAACTACATTCCAGAATACAAATTCGTCACCTAATTGATGTACTTGAAGTCGAAAGGAGAGAAATACTTTCCTTCCTTGGCTGTGTTCCTTAAATGAGTTTCTTGCAGACTTTCAGAAATATGCAGCTCACGTGTCTCTCTATCTAACCTGACTACTAAGGAGAATTATTGAGCAAGTGTATGTGTAAATTTTCCTCAATACCCTCTTTAATCAATTGATTCAATTTGCAGCACCAAATTTTCTTCCTGCCAGTATGTAAAACTAGACCTACACTGACTAGTCTTGAAACAATCAGCTGTCTGATGTCCTGTCCTGTTCCTTCTTCCCAGCATATGTGCAAACAATATATTCAATGTCTACCTGAAATTTATTCAGAATGCAAGAAGTTAGAAAAAGTAAGGTTTTAGCAATTAAAATAAAATAGAATAACCATTGTTGTTTCTTCCTTCCCTCATTCCCAATGAACTATATGGAACAGAGATGCCACGTTAGTATTCCTGAGGTCCTGTGATGATTTTGGGTTACAGAGCAGGACTAAGCATAGTACGAAATATAGGTCACGCACCACGATCTTGATGCTACATTGTTTTAAATCTGTTGAAATACTTAACTTGCCCTCAGAAAATTCAGTCTTTTGAACTTCTTTCTGAGGTTCCCACTTCAGAGTTGTGCGAAACTAAATAACAAGCTCAGATTAATCAAACTCTTTAAAACTACGTAGGCGGTTTGCTGCTGAGATTGAAGCTGATCACCTAGAGTAGGAAGAACTGCTCCCTCCTCATCAGCACAGAGGATAAAATTCAGCTAATGCGGCAGCAGGCCGGACTGCGCTACTTCACTGCCTGCTCTGTTGTTGGTGGAGCCTGGCCCTCTGATTCCTCTACAGCTACCCTTGTTCATGAGGTGTATCGAAGAGAGCCGAACGGGCTTGTTGGGAGATACATTTTGTTCCCTTTCCCTCCACCACTCCTTTTTTGGACATTCAAGCAAAGGCTATCTGCCCACTGGTCTTTAATTTTTACTGATTTTCAATATCCACGGAACACTTCCTATTGCTTTCAGCTGAAGTAATCCTCTAGAGAACTGCGAAATGTTACTAGCACACTGAACCAATTTTACTTCTGTTATTGATCTTCCACTTAGGCAACAACAGGCTTGAGGAAGAGAATTTTGAAAAATTGCTTTGCCTTCACAGACTTTTGTTTTGTTTTGTTTTGTTTTGTTTAGCTCTTCAGAACTAACAAGTACTCAACAGAGTAAACATTTACTATTGTCTCACTTCTTAGGAAGAAGACAACATGACACCTTCATAAGACACTTGGCAGTAATATTGCTATAATTCCGCATGCTGTGCCAAACTAACAGAAACCAGCTGTTTGAAAAGTGCTCGGTATAAAGCACTGGGTGACCAGATAATGAGCTAATTAATTATACAGAATTCTATATGCTTCAGAAATAAATAAAAAATATTGAAACTATCAAAATATTGAACAATACTGACAATAATATTCGTCAATATACCAGACTATCTTGAATTTTAAGTTTATTATTCCCTCTGTAATCTAGTGATTCCTTTTTCCTTCAAATCACAGATATCTGCATTGTTTCATGTAGAATACCTAGTGACCCTTCAGCAGTACTGAAAAACCTTTGTACTGTCATGTATGTGAAAGAACTGTTCTTCCTTCCGAGCTGATCAGGAGGGCTTCTTCCCTAGAACAGGGGAAACAGTCAAGTATTTTGAAATCTTTACTATTTGTTTCATGCGGTCTCACTGAACCACAAGAAAATGAAAAAGTGGATCACATGAGATCATGGAGGAGAAACTATCTATCTATCTAAACTGCAATGTGTAAGCAATCACATCACCAGTACTCAGAAAA
Organism: Psophia crepitans; assembly: GCA_013399095.1. NCBI lineage: Eukaryota > Metazoa > Chordata > Aves > Gruiformes > Psophiidae > Psophia > Psophia crepitans. The sequence continues at coordinate 10,415 of VWZZ01005506.1, forward strand.
CAATGCTTTGTACAGCACAAATTAAAAAAAGGACTGTGGCACACTTGAAAGGATCAGCGTGCACCATTAAAGAGTGTCTCCTTTAACAGAAGAAGGGAGGGTTCCAATGTGCTTAGCAAAATTCTGGAAATTTAGGTTAAATGCAGTTTAGAATTTCAATGATATAATAAAAAGAACTCTTACAAATGCTTTAGCTGTAACATTGCTGAAAGGCAAATCAAAGCAAGTCTACTAAAAAAAGGGTATTAGGCTACACAGACTATTAGAACTTTAATCTTTAATATTTTTCCTTGCAGAAATATAAAGGTTCTTCCAAGCTTGGAATTTAAAAATTATAACACAAAGCCAAATCTAAAAATAAAAGGTAATAAAATGTGCATTCGTTATGTTTTATAACATATACCTTAATTCTGGTGAACACGCAGCTCATAGTCTTTAGGAGACTCAGTAAATGTCACATACAGCTTCAGTAAAATCATAAAGCTAATAACAGCTATTAGCAACATCAGTCACTAAGACAGTAAGAACTATTGCAATTATCAACAGTGCATTGAAACTGTTTCTTCTTTAATGTGATTATTAATCCTACAGCTTTCTTTGGAAAATGAGATTTTCTGGTTATTCTTGATTCTGAAAATTACACTAGCTATTATTTATGTCACTTTTGGTAAGAAAGGCTGCTAAACAGGAAGGTGTTTGAATGTTCTGAATTATACAATACTTTAACCATGCTTTGTGAAGGTTATAGCATGAAAAACTAACAGTCTATTCACATATCTAATTACCAACATATTTGTAACAATGAAATACTGAACATGCATTAGAGATTACCATGGTCATTAAACATCTGGTCTTGTTTAAATATGTGAATACTGATATGATAAAGTTTGTAAGCATTCCTCATTAGTTCTATTCCTTCTACCATTTCAATTCTATTAGAAAAATACAATGAAAATATCCTGTCTCGAACCACTTGGTATTTCTTTACAATCAATAATTGACAGCAATGAGATTCAGATTGAGAGCTATTACTGAAAAGTTCGACTTAGGAAAAAAGGGCATAATAACAATAGGGATCAGAACTGAGAGTATGAACCTTCATTATTATTTTCAAGTATGGTCCTCTACTTCAGAGATGGAGAATCACAGAACAGTGGGGATTGGAAAGGACCTCTGGAGATCACCTAGAGCAGGTTGCACAGGACTACATTCAGGTGGGTTTTGATATATACCAGAGAAGGAAACTCCACAGCCTCTCTGGGCAGCCTGTGCCAGTGCTCTGTAAAGAGTAAAGAAGTTTTTCCTCATGTTGAGATGGAACTTCCTGTGTTCCACTGTGTGTCTGTTGCTCCTTGTCCTGTCACTGGGCACCACTGAAAAGAGTCTGGCCCCTTCCTCTTGACACCTGCCTTTTATATATTTATAAGCACTGATCAGATCCCCTCTCAGTCTTCTCTTCTCCAGGCTAAGCAGACCCAGCTCTCTCAGCCTTTCCTCATACGGGAGGATCATCTTGGTAGCCCTCTACTGGACTCTCTCCAGTAGTTCCCTGTGTTTCTTGAGCTGGGAAGCCCAGAACTGAACACAGTATTCCAGACATGGCCTCACCGGGGCAGAGTAGAGGGAGAGGATAACCTCCCTTGACTTGCTGGCTGTGCTTTTCTTAATGCACAATGAGTTAGTTCATCTTACAAGGGTAAATGCAACTCAAAATACATTGCTGCTAAAGTTACTGTGATTTTTTTGTGTTACTTGATTTTGCTTTAGAATAGAATAGAATAGAATAGAATCATTAAGGTTGGAAGTGACCTCAAGGATCATCTAGTCCAACCATCCCCCCACCACCTATTACCCACTAAACCATGTCCCTAAGTACCATATCTAACCTTTCCTTAAACACCCTCTTATTATGCTAAGGTGAACATGCTTATAAATATAAATACCCTCTAGCACCATTGGTAGTACAAATGAAGTATATTACATTCTTAAAACAGATAATAATATAGAATCAGAGATTCTATTATTCTATAATACTTAAAACAGATAATATTCTAGATAAAAATAAGAGCTATCCTTATTTCTTCTAGGGAATACAGTCTTCTGTAGTATCTCGTATTTTGTCAAGTAAAAAGTTTAAATTAAATGATACCTTGAGGAATAGAGGTTAAATTATACCCTCTTTTTTTTAGGACACTGAAGGGCAGATAAGAATTTACTATGTCAATTTCAAACTCAAGTTCAGAGCTTCTTTTTGAGTTAAAAGTCAGCATTTGCCCCCAGACAGAATTTAATTTAACAGAATGCCAGATTTGACATAAAATTTGATTACATGAAATTGCCAAGAAAATCTAATTTTTCAAATTCCGTGTTCAACAAGAGATTGGAAGCTGGGTCATACTAACATGGCTTAAGAAAGAGACATTTGTTTAAAATTCAAATAACTTTGTCACTGTTTTCACCATTATTTTTCATGGTACTACAGACATTTATAAAACATATTACTTTTACCATTAAGGTTCACACGATCAGAAACTTGAATTTTCAAGTAGATTTGAAGTTGCAGTAATTGCAACAGAAAGAAGGGGTTATGAATGGGGAAAAGATTGTGAGAAACAAATACATTTTCTTTTGCTAGCCCATTCTTTTATCTTCTCAGAATGTTCATAATTTAAACGTTGACCTCTATATTTGAATGGAGGTAGGTAACTTGAAGAGCTGGCAGTTTTTAGCTGAATGGCAAAAAGGCCTAGTGAGCAATAATAGTCCAAGTACTGCATGAATTTTTAATTTTTGCCATAAATCCACAGTTATACAGACAAACACATTTAAACTCAATGTGTAAGTTGAAAGCAGATAAGGTTAGATGGAATTAATATGAGTCATTAGAATTTTCTTAAAAAAAATGTAAGTAATCAGCAGACTCATATTTTTTCAATATCCTTATCTTTGAAATACAGTAAATATACTTTGCCTTTCTTATTTTGCCTCTGTGGTTTCAGACATGTCACTGTGGTTTCAGGCAGGTTGTAGTATTCTATGTGTGACTCAGAATCCAGCTCAGCATAACAGAGGGTGCTGATCACTGCAGCTGGGAGAAGAGGTCCGGATACCTGCCACGTCAGGGAAGGCAGCCGATAGTGCTGGGCTATGCTGCTCAATGTTACTGAACTGTTACAGTTCACATTTAAAAATTTATTTGCATAAGAATGTATTTGAAAGAGACTGAAGAAAATTCACACCTAGCAACAGAAATGATTAAACCTTTAGTGCATTGTTTTCCATCAGTTGTTTTAGTGTCTGGACTACCCATCCTTGCAGGTACTCAAATGATATTTACTGCAGTTCCCTAACTTGCAAAAATAAGAAAACACAGAAGGTATCACTTCTATGAAAATTATAAAAGTCAAAATAAAAATACAGCAGGACTCAAGCCATCTGGAAGATTTCTAGAGTGCATTGACAATCTCATGGCACTGGTGTTCAAGGAACCAAGAAGTGCAAATGCTCTACTGGACCTGATACAAACAAGGAAGCGTGAAAGTCAGAAGCAGCCTTGGCTGCAGTGACCATGAGATAGTAGAATCTAGGATCCTAAGAGTAAGGAGCAAAGCAAAAAGCAGGGGCACAATCCTGAAAGTCAGAGAACAGACTTTGATCTTTCAGGGATCTGCTTGGAAGAAACACATGGTATACAGTCCTGGAGAAAAGACTGGTCTGGGAGACCTAGTTGATATTCAGATATCACCTCCTCTGACAGGTTGTCTTATCCTGAAGAAAGGTCCGTCCCAACATGTAGGGAAAAAAGCAAATATAGCAGGAGGCTTGCGTGGGTGAACAAGGAGCTTCTAATTGAACTCAGACACAGGAAGGAAGTGCATAATGCATGGAAGCATGGGCAGGTGATCCAGGAGGAGTATAGAGCTGCTGCCTGATTTTGCAGGCATAGGGTTAGGAAAGTCAAGGCTGACCTGTACTTGACTATAGCAAGTGACATGCAGGGCAGCAAGAAAGGATTCTACAGGAACATAAGCAGCAAGCACTTAGGAAAATGTCAGCTCACTGCTGAACTGGGAAGTCGATCTGCTGACAAAGGACCTGGAGAAGGCTGAGATAGTCAGTGCCTTCTTTGCCTCAGCCTTTACTGGCAAGACTGTTCTTCAGGTAAAAGGAGGCACTGATGAGACCACACCTGGAGTGCTGTATCCATCTCAGGGCTCCCCAGTACAAGATACAGACTGACAGAAGAGAGTTTAGCAAAAGGCAACAAAGATGAGAAAGGGACTGGAGTCTTTTTCAGATATTAAAAACCTGGCTGCAGACAGCCCTACATGCTCTATGTGACCCTGCTTGATCAGGAGTGTTGGACAGGATGGTCTCAAGGGGTCCCTTCCAATCTAAACGATCATGAGATCTATGTTTCTGTGTTCTTGAGATATTCCTATAAGGTCAGTTAATTTAAGAAGACCTAGTCTAAGCCAGAGCGTGAAGGGTACAGGAATTCAAACATCTGCTCTTCAAGTCGGTACCTAATGAGCTTGAATATCCATAGCAGTTGGTTTGTTGGCTTTAATGGATCACTGATGAAATACTGAATACTGTTGCTAAATGAAAGCAAAAAAACTGTTTCAGAAAGTGACATATGTTTCTAAAAACACTGAATGTTCTGTTCACAAAATCTGAAATTGAAAGGCAAACAAAAAGTAATCTTTTCTTTACTCTCTATGAGAATCCATTCTTTTTATTTGAGTTATTTCAGCTAGCAGGCCACATAGAATAATTTAAGCGGTTGATTCTTATGTTCCATCAAACAGTCAATTTTAATTATATATGCAAGAATTTACGTGTAGTAGTTTGATGCAATGCATGTATTATGGGACTATTTTTGAGACTGAATAACAAATGTAGTGAAATACCTACGTAAAACTGTAACAGCTGGATTGATGGAACTGAAATTAACGTTTCCAGAGAACAAACATTACATAAGCGTATACTGCACAAACCTTCCTACTTTATAGTGGCAAATGTCATGATTATCTTATGAAATAGATACACATTACAAACTGAACTGAGTCCACTACTGTTTTTACAAGGCCTGAGAACTAAAAACTGTAGATAATTTCAGTGGAAAATCATCTCTATGAAAGCAATTTTAGGTTTTATCCCACTAAAACTTATGCTAAATTATGATTTTCAATTTCTATAGAAAATGCAATAAATATATATATGTATAGTTGTATATACAGTCCTTAGAAAAGTAATTCCAAATTTAATTCAAAATTTGTTAAATGTACTTAATGTCCTACATAATTTCCTGTTTTATGCAACACAACATCCACATGCATATGATGCATGTGTGTGTTGACTTATACTACAAAATTAAATTATACGGTATGTGAAATATTCAATTTCAAAACCACATATAAATGTATTTTATTTATCAACTTATAAATTCATATGATAGAACAACAATTCTTAAATCTCTCCCAGGCTGCTCTCACTCTTAACCTTCAAAGAATTTTGGAAAAAGGAGATGTGATAAAATGAGGGTAGAAGTTGGCTCAAGTTATCTACCAGAACACCTTTCCATTTCTCATTCATCACATAATTGACTATTTTGGAACTCAGTATTGCAGCTATGAAGCTTAGGAGTATTTGAAGACAGCAACATGCCTTTCGCACATCATGAATTTAGGCTATACTATATACCTGCTCAGAGACAAAGCCAGTGACATTTACAAAGAGCTGCCCAGTTGTTTCCAATTTGTCAAACAAAAAATTTCTGTATTCCTAGGTAACTGGTAATGTTGGAAACAATAGCAAAATGTCAGAGAATTCATAATTTTTTGGTTTACTGATTTACTGATTTAATGTAATTTTCATTAATACTTGCACGCTATGCAGAACACCTGGTGCCTGTAAATACTAATAAAATGATGAGCTAAAAGTACGCACTAATAGGTAAACACATATCTCTGTAATGATGACATGAAATAGGTAAACTCCAAGATTTAAAATGAGTCAACAGATTATACAGATGGTGATTTACATATTCTTTTAAAAAACACCTTTTCAGAATGCACATGCAATAAAAAACACCGTAAGATCAGTTCAAACAACCGTCTCTTCTGTGGAAAGAGAAAGTGGAAATATAGGTAAAAACACGGATACGGATAAAATAATCATGTAGATTGCACTCAGCACATCAGGTCTTGCCAAAGTTTCCATGTGGAGGTACAAAAACTTGTTTAGGACATTCACAGTTCTGAACAAGATGTCTGCTTTTGAAGCATGAAGAAAAAACACTAAACTCCAGCAGTTTCTGTACAACTGCATGGTCTAGGCTAGAGTTGGACAAACAACATTAACTGAATAAGTTATTTAACATATAAATGGTCTTATGGACAGCTAAAGGTGTCCTTCTCAGCCATAAGTAAATGCTTACATCCATACTACTAATTAAAGTGTGACAGAAAACTGGAAGCAACTACATTTGATATCTTCACTTGAAAGATACATAAAATATTAATCTACATAATACAATGATAAAGTTCTGTCGGAATGGGCACTACGTTCTTTAAATACCAGAGCAAAATTCTGGCAATTTTGCAGGTAAATAAGATGGAAGAGAGTCACAGTATCTTACACAGGCAAGATTTTAATTAATACTTGCCTGGACTCTTCCAAACAGAAAAGACTCTGGTGTCCCCCATCACTGTCTAGAACAGACAATCTGAACTTTTTAAGGAAATATAATTTAATACAATTATCATTTAGAGAAGAAAAGTGTTAAGATGTCTAAAAAAATCAGTATTGCTACTGTAAAATATAGAATCCATCTCATTGTCTAGAAAAATCAAAATCCTGGTGACTTGATTATCTCAATCTCTTGCTTGTTAAAGTTACTTTCCTTCAACCACTGAACTGAAGAAACACCATCTGGTCCTAGTGAGAGTCACATCACTTTCATCCCAAATAATGTACAGCAAATTTTGCATCAGGCAAACGCATTTCAGAACCCACACATGGAATGAAATGTGTTTGAACTAATGTTTTGACAATAATTTTAAGGAACAAATCCATAAAAGCAATCCAAACTACCTCTCAAGTATGTGCTCACAGCTTTAACTGAAAAGATCAATACTATCTCAAATATGAAATCACAAAAAATTAAACCCAAATGAATGCATATTGTCAAAACCAGCAATCAAATAATTTTAAAATAAACGCAAATGGAAACAACGAATAAAACTGGATTGAAGCAGGTCTCTAGTTTATTCAGGCAAGGCAAAAAAAGTAAGGTCAGATTTTTTTGTCTGTAAAGCTGTCATCTCACAAGGACTATAAAGGCAATGACTGAACATTTAAAACTCAATTGATCTTCATCAGGTTTAAAAGAAATGGCCATATCTAAGGAAACTAATCATATAGTTAAGAGAAAGTAATAGCTGTAAACTATGTGGATATCTGAGCTTCCTGTGTATGGTGGATTTAGAAAGAAAAGTTTAAGAAGATTAAAATCTGCTTCTATAGACGTTATTGGTCATGTTAATTACGCTGTTTCTCCACTGGACCCATAGTTGCATTAAGAACTGGAATATTTGTCAAATGTGATCTTACAAACATTTTTCAAAGTCAAATTAAACAGAAATATTGTCTCCCAACTGGAGCATTTTCAAACAGTAACAAAAATATTTATTCGAGTCTTTGTCTCTTTTCCTGTATTACAGGGGAAAAAAACCTCATTAATTTTGCAGGTAAAACATACAGATAGAGTTCTCTATCTTCAACAGCCACTAAGAGAACACAAAACAGTTTTGTCATGGATTCGTATTTTACAGCTTATGATACAAGATCCTGGGGGGCCACAAATGCCTTGTCAAGTTTGCTTTTTTCTTTGGCAGAGGTTAAGGATGATTGCTGAAGGATTACAGTTTTATTGCCACTTCGTGAAGGATATACTGCTCTCTCTACATTTTAGAAGGACTCACAAGAATAATCACTAGTCATTTTGAAGGCCAAGCCCATAAACTCAGATGCATGTAAATCCCCACCATTCACAGTCTACAGTCACTCCTTGCAAGTTATTTATTATGCCACTGTTTTAAAGATAACAGTATAAATTCCACTAAACAAAGGTAACGTGTAAATTGAACTGACTTTACTTTTTAGTCTAACAACATAGAGAATGAAGCCATGAATATACAGGTGTTAATTTTAAGGTAAAAAAGAGGGAATTAACTGTGTTTTTCAGTGTGAACTTGAACTGTATAACTAGAATAATTTTTTAAAATGCCATTTAGCTGCACTTGCTGCTAAATAATTATTAGGCTTTGAAATCTGTACAGCATTTTAATGTCTTGATCTTATGAAGCAGAGACAATGCTACCACAGTTAATACACTGCATACAATTAGCTGACCAGTGTCTCACACAAAAGCAGTCTCTGAGATTAAAAAACAAACTCAGAACTGTTTGTTAATATTCAGCTGTATAAGTCTATCAAGTATCTTCTAAGAGAAAAAAAGTATCTTTATCTGCTGGCTCATAGAGGAGGAAGGGATAGAATTTTCTTTGTAAATTTTGTATGCTTTTACAATTTGTACAAAAATCCTAAAAGATATTAATATACTGCCAGCTAAAAGGTAATTAGATTTGAATGTATGCTATGTGGCGTTGCTCTAATACTAGGCATTAATACTAACATAGAATAAAAGGAAAAAAAAGTTTTAAATGAAGTATAAGAGGACTTCTGGACAGACCTCTGACTGAGAAGAAATAGAAGATGGAAATGAAACAGTTTCTTAAATGGCAGATTCTTTCATCCTTCCATATATTGAAAAGAGGTTTTATATTTACATTCTAACAAGCTTGTTTTCAAAAGAATATGGTAAAGTTTAGGACATGAGCATAAACAGTCTCTTCTCCTCCTACCAATCTATTCTATATACTGAGATCATCAAATCTCCTGGCATGAGCAGCATTTCAGAACTTCACAACATTTACATCATACAGAAACAGTTCAGAAGGCAAATACAAAGTTCTTTAGATGATGCTTTTATTTTCCTTTTTTGGTAGTAAGAAGATAATTTCAAGAACTCTGATGTGCATGAGTCTCTTTTTCAGTCTCCTTCATATACCACCCTCTAACAACAAAAACAGCCCTAGCTAAAACTACCTTTAATTTAATACCTTGTGCAAGATCTTCCTTCACTTCACAAATGCTTACAGTTCAGGTGCAGCATTTAGCTCTGATCCTTCAACTATGTAATAAATAAAATAATATCTAAATCATGGTAGCTTGAAATTTTATATGGGTTCAGAATTATTTCTAAAATATTTTAAAAGTAAACATTAAATACTTTACCATTATTTTAATGTTATTAATATAAATGTAATGCAACATCTGTATTATTTTATTCTTACCTTTTTCCTAACTTACACACAGCGAATTCCATGAGTGAAAAAAAGTTAACCCATTACCAAGGTCTGATACCATTACCTTTTCCAAAATTGTAAGTTAACCATTCTGTGAACCATTGTGCATACTAGAAGAGAAATGACACCATTGTATACCGCTGACAGTGCAACTGCATATGTAAATATAACACCTTACTGCATTGTGAGATGTTAGCATGCCCATTTTTAATTTTTCATCTTAAAATTAAACAATAAATTAGTCCTATATTTAGTAATAGAATTCTGATGACAAATCTAATTTATTCAATGTATAAATTAATAAGCATAAGATATGAGCTACCCATTTGTAACCCTCAATGTTATGTTTAAATTGTTTCAGTTCTCAAACTGACTTCATCTGTATCTGTAAAAGTGCCTGGAGTTTGAATGTTTCATAAGTCCTCCATACTTAAAATGTATTTTCAGTCAAGGATACTGCCTTATGAAAAAGGCTTCCAAATATGCATATGACTTTGCTTTCCAATATGACTTGTCTTTTTATTGTAAAAAAAACCCAAAAACCTCACACTTTATGGGTCAATATTTATGACTCTTTAGTGTAATACAGTGAAAAGTTCTTACCTTATTGTGATAGGGATGAGCATACCCTTGCTAATGGATTGATTGATGGACACAGTCAGAATATTCTGAGAGTTTCCACAGCTGAATCGAACCGTTGGTCTTCCCTCCACAAGATACAAGTGAAGAAACTGTTCTCCAAAGTTCCTTTCACTAGCTGTGAAAATAAAAATGGAGATAGTCACACCTCTGAAAGCGTAGGACCTTCCAAAAATATTCCACACTACTAGAATGCCGTAGCCAGTCATAATGCCTATGAGACATTGAGAAGTCTTCTATCCATATATAGAACTCTGTTTGAGTGACTATGAGAATAAAATTAGATGCTGTATCGACAGCAGATAACAGGTCAAAGTAAAAGAAAATAATTGAAAGACAAAATACTTTTATACCACTGTAGCTGCATAAACCCTATGGAGATCTTTATATTAATATAAAGTGAACTTTTCGCTATATCAACAGTATCATTAAGGTGACAAATCACAAAAATACTATAATATAGTGATTTACTATTTCATTAAGCTTTTAAACCATATTATACAAAACAAAAAATTATAAGACATCTTTTTCTTATAACCTCTATAAAGATGAACAATTAACCTTTCTCAATTAATGATACGTTTCCGACTTGATGAGAATAATTATCCACAAAACATCAGACATACTGTCTTACTTGCAGAGTTCAAACTAAGAATAAAAGGATATTTAAAGATATATTTTTTAAAAAATCTTTCATTCTTTGTTCACTTTCGCTAAATATTATATTGTAAATATGACAGCAAAATATTTCTATTTAAATGATAGATGGCACATCTATCTTAAAAAGAACTGACACCTACAACTGCAAATTATTTTGGATGAGTAGTTTTTTATTAATTTGTCCTTTGAATTTAACTGTATTAACTTCTCTTGGAACATAAGACGCAGTTCCTATTTAGGATTTTTATTCCCCTTTAAGACAAACTGTTAAAATGTTAATCTGTTTTTTTTTTCACTTTATTTTACTATATTTAATGAAGTAAAAAAGACTCACTAGCTAGGTCATGAAATTTAATTTTCTGCATATATTTGTTCAGCAGTATTTGAGCATAAGATTATAATGTTCTTCTTCACTTCCAGAATTATAATTTTTGGAAACCTGGAACCTTGAGTTCCACAATCACATCTGTATCCAGTTCTCTAGCTTTTCTGGATCAAATCTCCTATCAGTTGTCTGTAGCTGAGCTGAGAAAAAACATGCAACACATGCACCATATAAATAAACTTTTTACAAGGGTTTGTGGTAGGAGAGAACATTTGCTTATCTGATCAATAACCTTGTCAAATGGGATGATAAAGAAAAGGGGAAAACCAAAATGTGCAGAGGCATAAACCTGATCAACAAATGGAAATAGTAACAAGAACCAAACCTGGTGGTGACACTGATTGGTATGGGCATGTGAGTGTAGGAAGGCTTATTTCAGTAAGGTTATCTGATGGAGGACCCTGTAAAAATGGGATGATAAGGGGAAGACAATAAGCAAAACACAGATGTGATAAAAAAACAGAAACAGAAACAATGACAAGAAACCAACCTTGTCAGTCACACTAATGGATGGCCTATCAAGAGACTTCACGTATCACTTCAAAGAGTGTCAACCCAGACTTTGCAACTGAGAAGGGTGCGAACCTGGGGGTCTGGGATGCAGGGGGAGGGTTGTGTTGGTGGAACTATGCAAACAAATGCGGCAAGGTGGACAAACTGGCACTGGGGAGGAACAACGGAGGAACAGACTGGAAAGGGTATCAAAGGGGAGGGTTGCATTCAAAATGGGGCTGGTTAGCATGTTTGTCTGTCTGAGCCCTGCACCTGGTCACCACACTTTGTCCTGTCTTCTTATCACATCTTTTCTTAACTCTCTCTCTGTGTAATCTCACCTTCTATCCCGCATGTTAGAGTGCTCCAAGGACTATGTCCCAGCTATCGGGAGGACCAGTGTGAGTGAATTTGGTGCCAGCTATTGGAGTCAGATCAGGAGTGTAGGTACCCCAGTCTGTGGTGTCAGCTAATGGAACCAGTGGGATTCTCAGTGCCAGTGACTGGAGCAGATGGGTGGGGAGGGGGGTGTCTCAGCCACCAGCCACTGGGCTAGTGTAAAAAAAAAGCTATTAGGAGACACCAGGATAAGTATGTATGTGTGTGGGTGTGTGTGCAGACGGGCTGCAAGGACCAGGTGCCCGTAACTGATGAGATAGGTGTGTGTAGATTTGGAACCAGAAACTGGAGTCAGACCAAGGGTTTGGGCACCTCTGGGACTGTGGTGCCAGCAACTTCAGCCAGTGAGAGTCTCAGTACCTGCTGTTGGTGTGGGTGAGGGTCTCAGCTGCCACTCAGTGGTGGTGAACGTTGTAAGTGAAGTGAGCAAGGGACTCAGTGCCAGTGGCTGGAGTAGGACCATGGGTCCCTGCTCGTGTGCGTGGTGCCAGCTTCTGGGGGTAGCGGAGCATATTCGCTAGCAAGCTTCAAGATGTACTACTGGCGAGTAGGAGGCCCCAGGTCCAGCCATGAGCAACAGATAGGTAGAGAGTCCATGCTGGTACTTGGGGGACCCCTGAGTGTAGAGTGCCTGGGGGACGGGTGTGTGAGTACATGCATCTGTCCATGAGCCAGTGAGTACGAGACTTGTGGCGTGGGTAAGAAGGCCTGGGATCTGGGCAGGGGTATCTGATGAACACAGGTGGCTGTGCTGGTACTTGGGGGATCCACAAATGTGCGTGTGCTCGTGAATCTAGCAAGTCATGTGCATACTTTCACTAGTGAACTTCAGTCTCTACTAGCCAGAGACGAGGAGAGGACTTGGCTTTCTAGTCATGTTTTATGTGAGTCCTCTAGGCAGGTGCTGTTGAAGGCCATGCCTTGCTTGTGGCAGCCTGGGTAGCTAGCTGTGTCATGCTCTGTGTGTCTGCATGGGCGCATGTGTCTGTGTGTCTCTGAGACAGGTGCTTGACTTCACATGGTTTAACCTGCAAATGGGAAAGCAGCATCCATGTCCCTCAGCCTGGGATATGTCCCTGGCTCTCTGGGCTGTGTTCCAGTGGCCGGGCAGGAGGGACTCCAAGGCCTGGAGCTGCTGGAGGTGGCCACAGCTGAGAACATTCCTTAACATTTTTGAGAAAAGTATAAAGAATTAAGTATAAAGAATGTGTGTGTACTTGGGAGAGCTCCTTGCTGGAAAACCTACTAATTTGTAAAGAGAAATTTTAATTTGGAGGACAAAACAGAAAGAAAAGGGTAATATATTTTAGCACACAGAGAGAGGCAACAGATGCTTGCAACTTCCTGATCACTTGCTTTTCTTTAGCTCGTAGCAGAAACAACTCTCAACATAAACTCCCTCCTTTCTAGTCAACACAGGGTTTCTTCAGACCATCAGTAGGTGAGGACCTACTGACCATCTTTTACGCTTGGACATATTTTATATTCTGAATATCTAACTAATTCAAAAGCAACTTTAATTTCACTGGATTTTATGCCTTTGGTTTTTATGACTTCCTTCTACAATAATTTGAAAATTGCACTATCACTGTTAAAAACGCACTGCTTTTTTACCCTAGCATAAATGATATACATACATTTTGCATCATCTATTTCCTTATCTTCTTCTCCCCTTCCTGCATGTGCTGTTCCAGAAATTTCCACTTTCAATCAACAGGTAATGCTGTAACTTACACTGAATTCAGAGAGAATGAAGTGGGGTAGGGTTGTGAATGTATATACTGGCATGTCATGAAGAAGTGAAGTTACATATGGATAGCTTATTTCTCTTCTCTCAGTGACTCAGTCTGTCCATTCACATTGCCCACTAGTGAAGACTTGGAAGAAAGTCTTCATTATTAGTACTAAAGTAAAAAAAAATTGGGGCAGCTCCCCCAAAGGTAGCATTCGTCCTTGAAATCTCAGCAAGTGTTACTGCTTGAACTTTAGGGAGTACTTGTAAGTCACACTCACATGTGACTTATAGCATTCTTCATATCACCTTCTAGGTGGTATGAGATCCTTTATAAGAACAGTCCTTTAAATCTTTCTACAGTGAACATGAGAAGGCAGAGAGTCCCTCTAAAGAATTTTATTCTGTCAATGTAAAAGAGCGTATCTGATACGTATACCTAGCATATACTTTGGGAAGTTCCCTTCACAGGAAAAGCCTGAGTCTTAAGCAAAATAGACAGGTTCTGGGAATAGACAGAGATCAGGAAACATCTGTGTAAAAAAATCTTGTTGGATGTTAGAGGTAACTTATCTTGACCTTAGCACAGATTATGTGAGGAGATCAGGACAGAGAAATCAGATCTCAGCAATCATTTTTTTTCAGGAAACTGCAAGCTGGAAGGCTATTTTTGTACCTCAGTACGATGGCAAACAAGCGGACACGGCTCAAATGGTGGCCTATGTAGAGATTTAAATTCCCACTAAGCTGTGGGATGAAGCTTTACTAGGCAAAACCAGATTTGGACACAGAGCAGGGATACTTTGAAATGCTCTGCTTGAGAATGCCAGCTGAAATATCAGACAAATCGGCTAAGACTGAATTGCCTGAAAAGCCCATCTTTAGTCTTAGGAGGGTAAGTAGAGTATGGGTAGATCTGGGGAACAAAGCTTGTGAGAGCATAGTAAAATAATTTATGAGCACAACTTATGAAAAAGGAGCTGGTGTCCTTAAGGAATGCTATCAACATGGGCTGTGATATCTGAAATCCAATTGTCAGAAGTTATAGACTACCATATATAGTAGAAGTTAAACAATCTGTCCTTGTAGGGATTCTGAACAGCATTACGCTGACTCTGTTAAAAGTGAAAATGATGAAGTAAAACTTTATAACTGTATCAGTTTTTTATGACCACTTGCAATTTATTTTGCTTTGTGACTGAATATGTTGATGAAATTAAATTATGTGAAAAAGTAAAATCAATAAAGAATAGAGTAAAAAATTGTAAGAATATATACTGTATTCAACAAAGAAATATTTCTCAAATGATGGCTAAACTTTATTGGCACAAACGTAATAATTGTATATATTTTCAAACTTTCTCTCATGAAATATTTAAAGAGAAATCTCCTCACCTTGTACCAATAATTTAAAGATAAGGTAACTGCAAAAAGTCCAGACATTTTTAGTCCATTGACCTTTACCATTTGTATGCTTCTTAAATAATGAAAATAATTAGGAAAACCATCATAATTAAGAAGGTAAGTACATTTATCTTTGTATTAAAACTTATGATGGTTTATAATATATTAAAAATGATGTGCAAATCAGTTCTTCTTGTGTTAGTTTCTTTGCTTCTGACATATGTAGTAATTTTCTATAAATCACTTACATCCTATCTCTTTTCTCGTGTTTTTAAAATGACAGCCTCTACAAACAAGT
Source organism: Psophia crepitans (assembly GCA_013399095.1). NCBI lineage: Eukaryota > Metazoa > Chordata > Aves > Gruiformes > Psophiidae > Psophia > Psophia crepitans. The sequence continues at coordinate 25,858 of VWZZ01005506.1, forward strand.
CAGTCTTTAGTATTTGTTACTGTCAACCAACCATTGATAAAATCCTTGCTAATAAAGGCATGAAATAGGGAAATACTTTTCAACAATATGGTGAGATTTAGCAAAACAATATACCTAGCACAGTTAGTTATTCTCATATTTTGCCTATCAGTTATTCTATAAGTAGGCTTGTTTTGTATATACGTATTTTAATTTTCTTACACATATATTGACATATGTATTTACATTAACTGCTAAAAGGTATTACAATAATACATCAATACTTTTAAGTGTTGAATAGAATATTTTGAGACGTTAATATGAACAAGGAGCGAAGGCACAGGTTTCCTTTTTTGATCCTTACTGGCTGGTGTACTAAGTAAAGATAGATATAAATCTTAATTCTTTTATGTTTTCCCTTAAGCTTCTGACTTAAATATTTTACTTATGCATACTTTCTGATTCAAATCCATTTGTATACCAAAAGCATCTTGTCTGAGATTTCTCACTGTAATTAAATGCTTACTAATTACCTACCAGAGAAATAGATGTAACCTCATCGCTACTTGTAAAATCAGGTGTGTTTGTAAAATGAATGATCTGAAAATGGACTAATTTAAAATAAAAATAAAAATAAAAATGTGTAATTGCTGTCTGGCAAAATATACCCCAAAACATTCTATGATTCTATGAAACAAGCAGATCACTGTGATTTTCTTCCTATTTTGAAAAACGCTTTTGACAAGACAGAGGATTTTTGCTTTATGAATGAGTGAATATCATTGCAGCCTTAATTATGGAGCTATTGCTGACATCAGTATATGAACAGAATATGAAAATGTCAGGAACATTAACCCTTTTTTATAATTTTGTAGTTCTTGTACCTAGTAAGTGCATTAGCCTCAAGAAGACTTTCTGCTGACAGTTCATTTCTCAGCTCTTTGATGGTAGCACAGCTCCAAAAAAGCAGCAGCAGAAGCAGTTGTACTACAAGTAAAAGGAGCACAGCTGACAACAGCAGCTTCTCTTCTGAAGTCATTAGAAAGGAAAATGAAAGATCGAGCAAGGAGCAAAAAACAAGGATGAAAGAAGAACAGAGGGAGCATATGAACTCATGAAGGACGTTACGTTAATCTGACAGAACTACAAAAGAGCTTGGTGCTAGCATACAGAAGTAATAAACTACAAAATTCTGGGTGATCTTATATGAACTTAGTATTCATTCGCAAAACACTGGAGAGATTTCTATTTTACAAATGTATATAATATCGCATTTTTACATTAATGTAAAACTAAATACTGATACAGATAATCATAACAAATATTTGTATTACTGGGAAAAGAATCTAATTACCAGAGAGACATAGAACAAAGAAGAAAGAGCAAAAATAAGGGAAAGAAACTGGTGCTATAGAAAGGGGAAAAGACCCCGAGGAAGACTAAGCAGAAATTTAAAGCAAATATGTAATTAATGTTAAATACAGTATCAGAGTTCTACAACATATGCAGTCCACTACTTTCTGTGTCTGTCTTCAACAGCCAGGAAGATATCCAATTTTGCCTCCCCCCCCCCACCTTATCTTAGCAGAAACCTAACCTTAGGAGAAAATCTACTGGTCGCTAAAAGAGTGGAATCTTGCAAGTCAGGTAACAAGGGCAATGGGAATGCAAGTATGATGTGTTAGTGGGAACCAGTGAAGAAAAAGCAAGTAAAAGAACTGCTAGAAATCTTGTAAAAATTATCCCAAGTTCCTGGAGCTGTTCCAGCTCAGTGTGAGGGTGAAAACTAAACTCATACAACCACATCCTGACCCTCCCTTCTCCTTGTCTCTGAGTGCGTGAAGGTACAAGAAGGGAGCTGTCACACAGTCCATGGAGGTCTCAGATGCAGATAACTGGAAAGGAAACAAATGCATGGTTCTCCACTAACACCATGCTATCATTCCAGAAAGTGCAAAGACAAATGCTCTAAAGAATGTGAAGTGCTCAAATGTGGCTGTCACAAAATCTCTATAAACATCTCAGAAATACTGTATTAACAATTTTCCACAGAAAGTATGAACTGATAGCTGAACAGCAGTTAGGTCAGGTGCTGGATCAGTAAATTATCTAGAAAAGAAAATACCTTCTGAGATTAATAATTCAAGTCAGATAATCAAAATTAGAGAAAGTGTTTCAACTGTCTGAAATTCCAGCCAATCATTTTTATTTTAATTTTTGTTGCAGGAATCTGGAAAGTGAAACTGGAATGCAAAAATTCCTTCATATTTTTATGGAAGTCAAGATGATGGTATGTCAGTGGGAAATGGAAAGTGATATACTCTTACCTCAGAAAATGGAAACCATTGAAGTGTTTTTTCAAGGCATACACATATTGCATCAAAAGCACGCAAGAGGAACTAGAACCCGTGAAAAGTTAAGGAAAAAAGAATCTCTGCATGTGCCAAAAACTAGAGTCTCTTATCTAAGAACACAGAGGACTTCTATGCAGGGAAAGTATAAGAATTCAGATTAAAGATAAATATAAATTCAAGATAAAATTGAAGAGTAATACTTCTATGCAATTGGGACCCAATTAATTCAGGTAAAAACTGAAGTTATAATTATCCTATGATAGCAAACATTAAACATTATAATTTATATATACATATTTTTTGAATAGTTTAATTATTTTAGAAGCTGAAAATGACTCTTGTTTTCTGTGATTTATCTTCCTGATTATGATATACGTAGATGTATATCACATTACAAATTAAAGCAGGTGAAGATCAAAACTCTCAGGCAGGACTAACTTAACAGCTTTAAACGTCTTTGATCAGATTTCTATGTCTTAGGTAATTGGTCTATGGAGTTTCAATTAACAGTTGTTGCAAACAGATTTTTTTGTTGCAAACAGATTTTTTTTTGCAAACAGATTTTTAATCCAGGGAAGGATTAATTTGTGTCATTTTAGAAGTTGCTGTTCAGGTAAGATGAAATATGTTCCAGAATCTCCTGTAATGTGAAGGAACCCAAGGAGTACTCAGCTGAAAGAGACACAGAGTAGAAGAGGGTGGAAACAAGTGAAGGGTTGGCAGGATGCAGGTGGAGGGAAAATGAGAAAGTGCCACTTGTTTCTACTGAACCTTTATTACTCACATTCAAGAAAATTAAGAACTTTAGTTACATATATATATGTATATGTCCTTTAATAAGAAACATTAATTTTAAGAATCTAGAATAGTTTAGATTCCTTTATATCGATACACTGCAGAGGAATTCAGTGCTAGTACTATAACCATCACTTGTTCTACTGGAATTCCTATAAAGAAAAAGCTAATGACCTTCAAAGTTGTAGGCATTCCTGTAGTTAAGAAATGTGGTATTTTCTATTTATATTCTTTTTTCAGCTGATTTATACTTCTGGTTCGCTTTTGTAATCAGGAGAACAAAGCTGTATTGAAAAAAAATATCTTTTGTTCTGCAGCAAAGAACCAGATATACACTTCAATTAACAGCGTTTACAGAAACATAGGTGTTCACTGAGAATTGCTTTGTCTTTAGAATTACCATTAATTAGCACCAGGTAACAAGTCAGCTATTTCTTCTGAATCCATAAAGAATATGTATTTCTTTTTTTATAATGTCTTTTTGTTAAAAACAATGATGGAAGCAGATTGACTGGGATACAGAGAATGAAATTAAGGATCGTAATTCAACTATTGCTGTGCCTACTGTGGTGTCCTCCCTCAGCACACAAAGAAGGCATCCACACCCTCTCTTCTTCATCATTTCAGCTGCACCTGAGGTCTCAGTGCATAATCCTGAGGCAGACTGCATGCTTCATCCCGTGTTGTCTAAGAAAATTAAATCTCCGAACTCTGTCTACCCAAAATATTCAACCACACTTGTAAGACAAATGAAGTATGTGCAGATTGCCTGCCTTATCATACAAGTTGGTCAAAACATATTAAATATATATAAACAAATGTAACAAATTCTAGGTTTCTCAAAACAATTCAAAAACTTACAGGCAGCAAAGTCAAAATTCCACACCCACACAGACTTATATCACAGTGTGAAAGCTCAAGACAACACTCATCTCTGATTCTCAACACTACTCTGAGGGAGCCCATTAATTCCAAGTATGAGCTAGCTCTCACCTGACAGTTGGAGAAGCCTAAAAAAGAAAAGGCAGAGACCTCTCAAAAAATTATCAAGTTTAATAAGTTTTTCAATGCATTTCCATTTTAAATGATGATTGTGAATGAAAGTCTGGAACATCCGCTACTAACTAAAGCTTAGGCTGTAATTCTGTCTTGGGTAGCTGCATGGAAACAAAAAGTAGAAGATATACTGTTCATCTTTGTGTAATTTCTGCATAAAATGCAATGGAGAAGCAAATATCTATAGATAGCATAGATAGTGAAAAAGTTGGAATTTTATTTTCAGTCACAAATTTTGCAAAGATAAGCAAATCCAGTATGTGTAAAGTAGTTGAAATGTAAAGCAGGCAAACAGCATCCAGCACTGCAAATTCTGTTTCAAAGCGACTCCAAACACCATCCCTCCCCAGCTTCATAAATTTGCTACTTTCAGACCTTTTCCAACAAGTAGTGGTAGAAACAAATATGGCTCTGGTTGTAAGTGCATTTATCCAGCTTTTCAGAAAACACCACTTCCTCCTGAGAAGAGCAGAGAAACTTCCATATTGGATTATTATTATTATTTTCTAAACAGAAATGCTTACTCAGGGCTTACGGGTAGACAGCAAGCTTTACTTAACTTTGGCTGGAAGCCAACTACTTTGCTGTGATGAGGCAAACAAAATCATTAAATGCCAAATACATTCAGGTACTTCCAGTGACCTTCCTTGCATTCTTCTTGAAGGACAGATAACTTCTCTTGAAAGTGAAATAACTAACAAGTATAAAACACTTCAACATAAAGAACTGCCACATCACCACGTATCCATGATTCTCAGCAAATTCTGCAGCTATTTAGCTTAGGCAGCTGCAGCAACAGCCCAGCTGTAACATGCAAGGATTTGAGATAGAATTTTGAAAAGCAGTAAACATAAATGTTCAGTATGGGGCCACAGTGTTTTACATCTAAAGAAAGTGTTATGCAGATAATAATAAAAGGCATAATTAAATAATGCCATGAGGTTTATATTACTGTTAACTTCAGCTTATAAATATTTACATAGTGCAGGTGAATTCACATATAATACTTGCAGATTAATATAAAAATAACAAAAATAAATAAAAAAAAATTTCTATTAAATTAACAAGATTTCTTTGTGTAGACAAACCCTAGGAAGCTGCAGTGAACAGAGAATGCTCCTAATGATTTTGCCTTTGTGGACTAAATATATCACACAGACTGCACAAGCATATTTTTCTAGCTCTTCCTGGGTTCAGGAAGAAATCACCTTTTCAGGTTTTCCATTTGGATAGAAATTACAAGCTAAAATATGTAATGAAATACTCAACTGGCCGAGAAGCCTCTTTTTCTTGCTGATTAGTGAAAAGCATACTCTCTCAGAAGTTCATGCCATATACTAAAGAATGAAATATGCAGACAAGAAGCAACATTCTTATGTAGTATTAACATGCATACGTCCAAGTCTGCAAGTAAACTCTTCAGGGACCATAAAAGACTGAAGTCTGAAATCACAGTAAATACTCTGAAATACAGCAAATTTGCAGAACTTAAGATACTTTTGCAAGTCAAAAAAACTTTGGAACCAAGATCTCGATTATAATAAAAAGTGAATCTCAGTCCAACTACAGAGACACTATTTGTCTGTAATAAATTGTTCAAAACTTCTCCAACATTTGTATTTTAGAACTGTAACACTTACTACTGGAGTCATATGCTTACTATGTTCTTTCTTGTCAGGAAGCAGCATTTTCAGTTGTAAGTTATGTTTTGCTCAATGAGTCATAAATTGAAGAACTTTCCAGAGGAACACAAAGAACAATGGCTGAAATTTTATAATGCATCATTCATTAGAATATCAAAAGGCTTCTACTGCATTTTAATGACTCATTTTGTTGCTGAATAGGAAATGCCAGCTGATGTACACTAAAGTTAATAAGGACCTGAAGGAGCTGAAACTGATGCTTAGCTTCAAGTATCACTGGTACTCACTGTAAAGGATTGTGCCATTTAGAGCAGTTGTTTTCACTGTCAAGTACAGAGTCGTCAGATTGCTTGTTTCCTGCCCAGATGCAGTCCTGGTATCAGATACAGACGTCAGAGAAGGTAATTCCAAATAAGAATTTCCAGTGAAGGATGGAAAAAAGAGTGCTGTGTCTGAAATGAAGAACCAAAAGGTAATTTTATTAATTTATTACAAAATAAGGTAATAAAATGCAATATAATCAACAAGGGACATTTAAAAATATCTGTTCTTCTGAATACCTGTGAATAGTGTAATCAACTATATTATTTGCAGAGCATGTACATAGATTTATTGAATTTCAAACATTCAAGTTAATTAGGCAGAAAATGAAAATGTTCTAGCATCTGCATATTGCCAGAAGGAAAAGACCATTATAGGAGGGACTACTGCTAGAAGATGCCATAAAGTTCAAAAGATTATTATAAATCTTTTCAGATGTATCTGTGCAGAACTTTTGTCCTATGAAATCCCTGTGAAGTATTTTTGGTTTATAGTTGTAGATAAGAAACACGGGTTTTCTTCATTTTGTGGATACTCAAATGTCCTGGGTTTGAAGTTATGATGAGGATATTAATGGGCATTTTTGCATTATACTACCCTTGTCTTGAAAATAAATAATCTCAAGAGAAAATTTTTAACTATGAAGGCAACATTTATTACATTAATTACCTTAGTCATTGTGTGGTAGGTTTTTTTTCCCCTGTAGCTGTGATAATATTACCACTCAAGCAAGAAAAAATAGAGTAAAACTAGTTGAGATTGGGCAGAATGCCTTCCTGATGTCTTAAGGATCTTGATTAAGCAATGCTCCTCAAAGACTGTCCAAATTCACCGCCAGGGATATGAATAAGGAATGAGCAACAAGTAAAGCAGTCTGAGTTCAGGTAATACTTTTGTAAAGAAATTTTTATTCAATGAACTAAAACTATACAATGGATTTGTGACTGAATGACACATTGGCATGACACGTGAATATTTTTCAAAATTTTGATTCACTGCAGTAATTTTTTGTTTGTGACATCTGCCCATGGTTTATTCTCTGCCATTTTTATTTGACTTAAGAAGAAAGAACAAAATGAAACCTCTAGTTAAACAAGCATAAGTGAAGGACATTCATAAAAAAAAACCCCAAAACACCACAACCTGACACTAAAAGAAAGGCAGAATAGAAAGCAAAGAAGTATTTATGTTTCTAAGTGGTAGGTCTGGAAAAATCAGGATTTTTCAAGAAAGTGAAAACAACATGGGATGAAAAAATTCCCTTGAAGGATGAGATAAAGGTCAAAGGTATTGTAAATCAGAACCAGACCTACACAACTCTGAGAAAGTAGTTTGTCTAATTAAATTCATACTTTCAAGGGAAACAGTACTAGTAGATCTAGCTAGTCCATTATAGGGCCACAAACATGATCAAAGGATATGAAGAAATGCTGAGAAAGCCAGGACTCCTAAGGCTGGAGAAGAGCAGGCTGAGGTGGATCTTATCAATGTCTATCAATATTAATACCTGATTGGAGGGAACGGAGAAGAGGGACCCAAACTTTTCTCAGCACTGCCCTCTGAAAGGCAATGAGCAGAAATCAAAACCCAGGAAATTTCATCTGAACACATGAAACTGTTTTTTTACCATGATGGTGGTCAAACACTGGCTGGTTGCCTAGAGAGGTTTGTCAAGTCTTGATCCCTGGAGATTTTAAAAACCTGACTGGATGTGGTTGTGAGAAACTTCTTCTAGGTGACCCTGCTCTGCTTGAGCAGGTTGTTGAACTACATGATCTCAAGAGGTCTCTTCCAGCCTCAGTGATCTGGTGATCTGTGATCTTTCAAGAGAGGCTCTGTGCAGAACATTAATTCTTATTCTTCAGATTCAGTGCCTCCAGAAACCTCAGTGTAGTAGTTATTCAATATAGTGGTATATCTTGCAGTTGAAGCTATTAAAATATCTTTTATTAGGCAGTTTTTCAAAAATACTCAACTTTGAGATTAACTGACACAGTTTCTATATTAAAAATAATACTTTGTGAAGTTTATTTCAGCTAGTTGAAGTGGGGGGGGGCGGGAAGGGGGAGCAGAGAGAGAGGAGGAAGGGAGAACAGGATGTCTGGGAAATCTTGAAATGAAGGAAAACCTCATCATTCCTTTAGCTGGGATAAAGGAGAGATCTTCCATAAAGACTTGCAACTTTCCAGAGAGTACAGCACCCTGCATCCAGAGGTCTCTACACTAATGCATAGCCACAACTACTGAGAAAAATGCTATTTCAACTGTAGTAACTACACCTGCAGTGCTAGGCCTCCATCACCATGCAGTGAAGTCCTCTCAGGAATCATCAGAAGAGAAACAGAAAAAGACAGAGACTTCACCAGATATTTAAACTCATATCTGGTCAACAAGCCATCCAGAACTGCAAAGATGCAGAGTACACCCTCTTCCCCATGGCATGCAGGCTATTAATCTGCTGATCCTCAACATTCATCCTCTGTCCTAAAGTTGTACAACAGTTGCAATCTGTCACAACTGTAATCTGTCCCAATCTGTCACATCTGTCACATCAGTAAGTAATCACAATCTGTCACATCAGTAAAGAGGTCACTGAGAGCACAGGGGTTAGTCTTGTCCTTGGATGAAGGGCCTAAGTGAGAAAGAGAAAACTAAACAGGGGATATCTCCTTGGTTTTTCATGTTCATACAAACTGAGATTATTTATCTGCAGTGTAATTCAGAAGAACGAATGCAACCTCTACAGGTAGCACAATGAAGCAAAGAAGCCACCAAGGGCTTCTTAAGCACAAGACTCCAAGAAAAAGCTCTTATGCAGCAAGAGGAATCAACCGTGAAGCATTCCAGTCAAATATTTGAGAAGTACTGAAATAGGACATGGTCAGCTGTGCTTTCTATGTCCCATACTGCAGGGGAGGGAGAGGTTTGAGTAGGCACAAATCTTGCAGGGAAGAACTTCCCAGCCACAGGGAGCATTCTCTGACAGAACAGCCTCTCTACAGGAAAATGTACCCATGAAAACTCTCTAGAGCACTATTCTCCGTTTCCTTAAAAGCTGACTTGCAAGCATCACAAGCTAGCTGAATTGCTTGAACAGCGAAGGAAAATCTTTACTATTAATCATACTAGTTTGTTCTTTTATCTTTTGTAACTTTGTTCTGTAACTACAAAATTGTTTTCAAGTGTGCATATTCTCTTGTTCCTTAAATCTTGACAAATAATGAAGCTAATTCTGAGTAAACTAATACACAAATGAGAACTCAATTACAAAAGAAGGCCTGGAAACAAATCTGTAATTCAGTGTCAAGTGTTAGTCAAGCAAATAGTCCGGCATATAGCAAGACAGTGGAGCATGTAAGAACCCCAGCATTCCAAGGGCACCTATAGCAAGGTCCCCTAAGTCTAAGTATTCTTGTCTTATGTTGCATAAAGCAGAAACACATCTTAAACCCCTCAGTATTTGTCAAGCAATTCCTTTTCTGTGTCATTGCGAGGGTTTTGGCTTTTATGACAAGAAGACATTCTTTGATGACTGTGGCCTGTTAGGAACGGATGGGATCCACCTGTGTCGAAAAGGCAAGGGAATCTTAGGCAGCTGGCTGGCCAATTTGGTGAGGTGAGCTTTAAACTGAAGGACTTGGGGGGATAGGGTCCAAAGTGGCAATGCTCATGCCATCACCTCCAACTGGCCTGGGGAATAAGCCAGGCCAACCAGAGCAGCAACAAATACTCCTTAGCTGCCTCCCAAGATGAGAACCAGAAGACCAAACATCTCAAGCATATGAGGAAAAGCTGAGAGACCTGGGTCTGTGTAGTCTGGAGAACAGAAGTGTGAGAGGGGATCAGATCGATACTTATGAACATCTAAAGGGGAGGTGTCAAGAGGAAGGGGCCAGACTCTTTTCAGTGGTGCCCAGTGACAGAACAAGGGACAATGTGCACAAACTGGAACACAGGAAGTTCCATCTCAATATAGGAAAAAACTTTTTTATGCTGAGGGTGACAGAGCACTGGCACAGGCTGCCCAGAGAGGCTGTGGAATCTCCTTCTCTGGAGATATTCAAAACCTGCCTGGACACAATCCTGTGCAACTTGCTATAGGTGATCCTGCTCTAGCTGAGGGGTTGGACTAGGTGTTCTCCAGAGGTCCCTTCCAATCCCTACTGTTCTGTAATTTTGTGAAGAGCCTAAAGTCTTTGGGTTTGTGGTGAAATACACAGGTAGAATAGTAAGGGCAAAGATGCTTGTCTGGAATCTCTTTTTCCACTTTCTTGCTTCTACTACACTCTGAATTAGCAGGAATTAAAGTCTCACACAGCAGTGAGCATGGCTGCACACTGGTAGGTTCCATGAATCAGAGCCAAAGAGGGCATATGCTGAACTACAGTAAGCTAATGACAGAAATACTAACGATGCCAGCTACAACATGCAGATAAGACTCTACCACAGTGTAAGAGTATTTTACGTTGTTTTCTAGTAACATTTACAGATCTTCATATTTTCAGATGGCTTCTGGCAATAAGTAATTTTGTACTTAATTCATTTCACAGGGCAGGCTGACAGAAGAAATGATTACTTTATTCTCTCCTGTGACTACTAACACTGCCAGCTCTGTCCATGACCCCAAGGAGTGTTCAACTAGGGCAGTGGTCTCCAAAATGGAGTGCATGCACCCTGGGGAGTATACAAGACAATTCACTGGGGTGCAGGAAGAAAATATTAGAACTGCAGTAATACATATATGTAATCTATAAATTATACATTGGTGGGGTGTCCTCAAAATTTTTTTACTGATGGTGTGTGCAGTCAAAATAGCTTGAAGACCATTGCACTAGGTAGAAACTGAAAGGTAATAGGGACTTACCAGCCATGTCCCCCAAGAAAAGGAGAGGGAATATAATGGAGTCACCAGTACAGCAGTTCTGTAGTATGGAGAATTTCTGCAGAGGAATTGTGTTATCATTCTTCGACCTACATTTAAGGTCTTTGAGCAGAATGTAACTTCTTGAAATATTAGCTGTTGCTACAACTAAGCAATAACAAATGTGACACTACACCAGTAGAGGATAGTGAGAAAACTAATACAGTACAACTTCTCAAAGCCATATAGTTCTTTTAGAGTCAGAGTATGTCCCTGTTTCAATAACCAAAATGGCTTAATGAAATTTAGGCCCCAAATTGTATTTTTAAGGATGTATAAATATCTAAAACCTAAATTGATCAAACTCAGGTCCCTATCTGTGTACAAGCTTCATCTTAGCTACTTAAATATGTCAATGATGAGGAAGCAACACGATACAATGATAAAATTATTATATAAAAAAGACTCTGTAAGTACCAGGCACAATCAACTATAAATAACATAACAGTTCTACAGGTCTCAATTATAGAAATAAAAAAAAAAAGAAAATATTTTATAAGGGTAAAAAAGGAGATTACAAGTAATTAAAGATATGATACCAGCAAAAATTCCTAACTGACACTGCAGAGTTGGGTCTTGGATTCCCCGAACAGCACATACAGATTTAGACTAGATATAAGGAAGAAATTTTTTACAATGAGGGTGAAGAAACATTGGAGCAGGTTGTCCAGTGAGATGGTAGATACCCTGTCCCTAGAAACATTCAAGGTGAGTTGGGTGTGGCTCTGAGCAACCTGATCTAGTTGAACGTGTCCCTGCTCGTTGCAGGGGAGATGGGCAAATGACCTTTAAAGGTCCATTCCAACCCAAACTATTGTATGATTCTATATTGCTAAGAATTATAATGTAACAGTTTAACTGAAGGCTTGAATTTTCTACTGAAATAATTAGGTTATCTGGGATATTATTGATTACAATTTTCATGATAACACATAGTATAACAAGAAAGTGTTGAGAAAACCTTAACAAGTTTCTATTATGATCCTATTTGTCTTAGAAAATAAACAGCACTAAGGGGAAGAATACAGTTTGCCACTCCTAGTAAATTGGAATCAGTCTGTTTCCACTCTTATCTTTAATTTTGCATTTGCATTGCTTCTTTTTGTGACAAGTTTGTCTTAGTACTGAATATTATTCAATTCTATTGAAGTCTTTTAAAAATGGACTTTTTAATCTTGAAGATAGTAAGAGACATCAACTGCATCAGTCATAGCTAAATAAATTCAAATGAGAAATAAATAACACTTTTAATATTAAGGATGAGTATCAGGAAAAAAACCCAAACCACCACAAAACCCTAAAAAGGGAAGCAATTAATTAATCTTCTTGTAGGAGAGATTTGACCAAACATCTGGCCAACCTATCTACAATCTAAAGGGTAGATACCTGCATTGAAAGTCCTTGGTCCTCTTTAATAATGAAGAAAAATAGGTCATCCTAGGATATGATTCTCCTCACCTTATAATAAACTTCTAAAAAGGCCAGATGAATCACAACCTAAACCAACCTATTGCTCTCCACTTGCTGTAAAAGCACTTAAGTGTCCCTAGCTTAGCTGTAGACACATACACTGACAATATCTGAAGTTAGATAAACAATTCTCAGTCTTGACTCTGTGCATCAGAACCAAATGACCTATTGGAGGATTTCCTTTAGGCAAAAACAAGTTAATATAGCAGTTCTGAGTTGAAATATTAGAGATATGAACTGAACAGGATATCAGAATAGTTAGTCAGGGGCTTAAACTCTGAATTTGCTATTGTCCTGGTTTCAGCTGAGAGAGAGTTAATTGACTTCACAGCAGCCAGCATGGGGCTGTGTTTTGGGTCTGTGCTGGAAGCAGTGCTGATAGTGCAGAGATGGTTTTGCTGTTGCTGAGCGGTGCTGGCACAGAGCCAAGGCCTTTGCTGCTTCTCGCACCGCCCCGCCGGCGGGATGGCTGGGGGTGTGCGGGGAGTTGGGAAGGGACAGACAGGGCAGCTGACCCCAACTGACCAAAGGGATATTCCATACCATATCACATCATGCTCAGTTTATAAGGGACTTGGGGGAAGAGGAAGGGGGGGCAGCGGCATTCGGAGTGATGGCGTTTGTCTTCCCCAGTGACCATTACGCGTGACGGAGCCCTGCTGTCCTGGGGATGGCTGAACCCCTGCCTGCCGTGGGCAGTGGGGAATGAATTCCTTGTCTTGCTTTGCTTGTGCACGCGGCTTTGGCTTCACTGATTAAACTCTTGTATCTGAACCCACGAGTTTTCTCACTTTCGCTCTTTTGATTCTCTCCCCCTCTCTGATGAGGGGGAACTGAGCGAGTGTCTACGTGGTGCCCAGCCAATGGCTGGAGTAAAACCACGACAGCTATTCATAGTTTTCAGATACAGTGGTAAATATCCTATGACAGAGATCTGAAACATATGGACAGATTCTGTGTGCTTGTTCTTTTTTTCCATCACTCCAAGAATACAGTAGAAGCACAGATGATAAAAACTTTGCCTACCAGTGCAGCAAACTTTTTCCATATTACCAAGAATGGAAGTGTTCACAACAGGCAAAAAGTCAGTTTAACAGCAATATCAAGAGACTGATGAATACGTGTCTTGTTCTATCCATCTTGTGCTCAAAGAATATCCCAGGGAACCAAATTTAACTACCTGAGAGTAATACATTCTTTTATCTCATGTTAGATACCATCTAACATTTTCCCACCTTCTCATGGTGGGAAGAAAATCAAAGTGAAATAAATATGATTGAGAAAATTCCTAGGGATTATGTCTGGTACATACAAACTTCGAATTGGGTATTTCATAAAGCATCACACACACCTACAATAGTACAGAAATACAATAACCACTTCCTCAATGACTGTAACTTTAGAAATCTATGAAATAATTGATTAGGTGAGTTCAGTTCTTTCCAGACAATAAAATATGAAACAAAATAAATCTCACCCTTGCTGCTTTCATTCACTTCTTTCAATGCACAAAAAAACCTTCTGCTTGCTGTAACTGAACTCCTACATTACAAGGCAAAAAATCCTTACAGAATAAAATGCACAACTTTTTCTTTATCAATCAGGCCAGCCTGGTGCCTTGTTGATAATGCTCTCTGCTGTCAACGGGAGATCTGAATTCAGATCACTGACTTAATCTCTTACTTTGCAGATAGCTAGGGGCTTAGAATGGCAGAAAGACAGTGTATTTAAACATGAAGACTTGAGGGAAGCACTGAGATGCAATGGGTCACATTAGCAGTCCTGAAGAGCAGGACATAATTTTGTTTTCATTGAAGGAAACTGCCATACAAGTGAAGCAGTATTAGATGAAAAGAGTTAAAAAAATTCTAGGAAACTAAAGCAGGTGATGGCATTAAAAGTCTCTTCTGAATTTTCCAAGCAGACTGGTAACATGTGTCTGTAAAGGTACAATGAAACACAGAATAGAAGCAGGGATAACGGTATGGCTTCCAGAGTGAAAAACAGATCAGACCTATTCAACATGTAGAGGAAAATGTAAATAAGAAAACTAACGGTACTCGTTATACTATCAGGTCACAGGTTTGAAAATCAAAAGGAAATGATTAATAACTTTCCACAAAGTGTGTGTTTGTTTTGTGTAATTTATTGCCACGAGACATTAAGTGGGTTAAATGTATTAAAATAATTAAAAAATCCTCACCCAACCATGAAAAAAAAAGAAAGGAAAAAAAATCAGTAAAAAACATCCACCAGACCAGCAAGTATAATGGAACTACAGATCAGGAAATCTTAGTCTTACTGATTGGTGGAAGCTGAACTAATGTACTTTGACAAAAATCACAGTTTCCCTGTGTTTTGTATAGCTTTCAAAGTATTTGCTACTCATTTTGCTCAGAGACAGGCTAGATGACCTACTGGCCTGATCCAGCTGGTAATTTTTATGGGACTTGTTCTGCTTTCCATATCACTGCTAAGATTGCATGGCAGAAGATAACAGATATGCACATCATTTAACATAAAGGAAATTAATGATTCCATAGTTAATGGCAATATGTAGCGATTGTCATTACCTAGTGCCTAGAGATCAGGTTACCCTCCTCTTTTGGCAACTGCACTGTAATAAGTATAACCCAATGTAAATATGTTATTAATTTTATTTCAGAAAAAAAAAAATTCGATAGTTTAGCATTCCTTAAATACCGAGAAGTTAAAGACTTAGTTGCATGCCTGATGAAACAAAATCATAGTAAAGCAGTTTGATGTTCACATGCTTTGGGAATCAGGGATCCACAAGAAGAAATTATTTTCATATTCTTATTTTAGGAGGAAAGAATGTCTTTTTGGGTTTTTTTGCCTAGACCCTCAAATGTTGCTGTACATCAGCAAAGTTATAACTGCATCAGTTTACAGCAGACGAGAATTCAGTATTTCCAGCCAACTCCTGTGTATCTGTAAAGGAAGAACATGACCTGTCACAGAATAAGATGAACCTTATTCAGTTAATGACCATAAAGCCTAGTAAACTGTCCAGCTGAGAGATACTGTGCAATTATTAAATTCTGTTAGTTTTTATGGATATTGCATAGATATGTAAAGTAAGACAAGGTGTGTAAGTGGAACAGACTGACATGAGAAAGGAAAAAGGAGAATTATTCATTCATATTCAGTTCAAGATTTTGTGAAAACAGTTATGACAGCAGTACCTCAGCAGAAGGTATAAAAAATAGTCAAGAAGTTGGGGGTTGAAAAAATCCCCCAAAATCTAGTTGTTGTTAGTCTAAATCCACATACAAAATTAGCATCTTACTACTTGTTTTTAGTAGTTTTGAAAACAATTCAGTCATTTATCTTTTTCTGTTTGATTAGTTTAATCTCAAAAATGCATTACTTTGCTCTGAAGTACGTTGGATTTTGAAGCAAAAAGAGTGTAGCTAATTAATACCTGTAATCAGATATGTTTTACCACCTGCATTCAAAATGATGCATAAGTGCTTAACTCTTCCTGAATTTGACATAGAGGAAATTGGGAAGCTATTATCTAATATTTTCTTCAAGCTCACCATACCTGACAGGAAATATGATCTTCCTTAAAAAACCCCAGAGTTTTATCTAATTAAAAAAAATACAACCCTATCCAGAAGGGAAATGAAGGTCCTTTATACCTTCATTTATATTTTTCAGTCTCTCCCAATTACAGGAAAAAAAATCTAAAATAGAATTTGAATATCAAATCACAATTTACACTGGAGTTGTCATAACACACTGCTATAATTTCATGTTGAAAAGCTGGTTGCTTTTAAGGTCACTGTGACACATTATGGCAAATTTTAATGAGGCAAGAACTTGTAAAATTTTTTTTCAAGTTCACTCATTAATGTATTTGTTCTGTAAAGTATCACAGAAGGTCCACTTGAACGTTAACATTCACATTTTTGATTCAGGTCTAATGAACTGGTAAAAGGAGGGAATGAAATAAAGTGTTAGATTTTAGGGAGGAAAAGACAGCTGTCAGAATACGTTTGGAAACTCAGACTTTTCATAACATGTTGACGTACTAGGGATCACATATTACTCATTGTAATGAGAACTGTTTGGTAGCACAAATGAATGCGACCCAAAAGCTTCATTTTCTGTTGGTTGACAGTGAATCTCAGCTAACCGTGTACATATTTTATTTGTATGTTTGTAATTCTTATGTTTATCAAAATTCTAACATCATCTTTTTGCTTTATGAGATATCAATGTATTTTCAGTCACTGTAGTTTTATTTCTGGCAGATAAGTTTAATTTTATTCTCTGCAATGGTGCTTGAACACATAAACTAACATTCCTATCCCAAAGGATCAGAGAAATATTTGATGAGTAATTGGCTATAAAAGTTTAATTTGGAAAAATATTCAGACTTTTTCAGTGTGTATCATATTTAATCTGTTAAGAGAAATCTTCCATCTGGATAACACTGCAGACTAATTTGTCATATGGTTGGCACCAGATAATAGATGATCAATATTATATGTGAAATGGAAGCTGTAGTTTTAAGCACACTAAATTTAATGTGCTCATATAAATAACACAGTGTATGTATCACTACATCGTGTGTGCACCTAATTTTTATTACTTTACTGGGAGATTTTGATGAGATTTTGAATAGACTTTCCTATTATTATTTAGACATATAAATGTATAATTTACAGAACTGTGTAAACCTAATCTGAATTCTAATCTGAGCTTGTTTTCATAGGTTTAGAGTGCAAAAGTAGTTCCTGAAATTTCTCATTTTCTGGCTATTGGTATTGTTGTGGTTTAACTCGACCAACAGCTAAAACAACCACACAGCTGTTTCATCCCTCCCCCATCGCCCCACCCCCAAAGTTAGATGGGTGAAAGAATGGAAAAGGAAAAAACAAACCAGCGAACAAAAGCCCATGGGTGGAGATAAAGACAGTTTAATAAGACAGAAAAGGAAAGAGAAGAAGAAGATAATAGAATACACAAAACAAGTCATAAACAACGCAATTTCTCACTGCCTAAAGCAGATGCTCAGCTAGTTCCTGAACTGCCCCACCTCCCAGCCCACCACCAGTTTGCCAGCTGTATTTTGGCAAAAGGATACTACAAGGACAAACAGCAAGTTCATCAAGAAGTCCTTGTAACTTCTTGAACCAGAGAACTTAAGTTTTTATACTTCATAAGCCTGGAATTAATTACTTGATTCTACTTCTTAGATACAATAAGCCAGTGGATTGGTTGCAATGTTTTAATTTGCATAAGTTAGCATCGTACAGATGTTCCTGAGGCTTGGGGTTAGGGATGTTTCAAGGCCTTTGGATTCAAATCATAGAGTCATGATCTTATTCTGAAAAAAGACTGCTTTGCCATGTGTGATAACAACCTGAGATTTGCCAGTGACAGTGTCTGCAGGTGAGAATGAGCAAAGTCAGAAACAGCATGAACATCAACATTGTTAATTTACATTCTCTCAAAATGTGAAACTTTATAAGGGACAATGAGAGCCACAAAATAGGAATATGAAAGCAATTTCTTCTCCATCTGCCAATTATGTTAACACCTTGCCATGGTTTCTTTCAGGAATCATGTAGCTAACTAGAATTTGGCGAAAAAGAACCCAACAAATTACAGACCAAGAAGAATATTTAAGGGCTAAAATTATTAACGAACTAAGGTAGCTTAATCTTCAGTTAACATCAGAGCAGAAATTAAAAACACCAGATATTTCAATGTATTTACGCTTTCCTTTGAGGATTCACAAAATGGCAGTTTTCTGCCTTCCCACGGTTTTGCTAATGTAATTATTTTATTTTTTATTTATGCAAAAGTATAAAATTGAGGTGGGTTGACCCTGGCTGGATGTCAGGTGTCCACCAAGGTTCTTTATCACTCCCCTCCTCAGCAGGACAGGAAGGGGAGAAAAATAAGATGGAAAAAACCCCTCATAGGTCAAGATAAAGGCAGCTGAATACTGCAAAAGCAAAGGCTGCCTGCAGAAGCAAAGGAAACCCAAAAGATATTCTCTATTTCCCATCAGTGGGCGATGTTCGGCCACTTCCCCATAGCGGTTGCTTCAGAAGACAAACATCATAGATAATGAATGCTCCTCCTTCCTCCTCCTTTGTCTGAGCTTTACTGCTGTACACACATCATATGGTATGGAATATATTGGCTGAATGTTCACACTGAGAAAGTTGTGGTCAATGGCTTGATGTCCAAGTGGATATCAGTGTCGAGTGGTGTCTCTCAGGGGTCAGTACTGGGACCGGCACTGTTTAACATCTTTGGCAGCAACATGGACAGTGGGATTGTGTGCACCCTCAGTAAGTTTACCGTTGACACCAAGCTGTGTGGTGTGGTTCACATGCTGGAGGGAAGGGATGCCATCCAGAAGGATCTTGACAGGCTTGAGAGGTGGGCCTGTATGAACTCCATGAAGTTCACCACGGCCAAGTGCAAGGTCCTACACGTGGGTTGGTGCAGTTCCAAGCAGAACTGCAGGCTGGGTGGAGAATGGATGGAGAGCAGCCCTGAGGAGAAGGACTTGGGGGTGTTGGTGAATGAAAAGCTCAACATGAGCTGACAGTGTCTGCTGGCAGCCCAGAAAGACAACTATGTCCTGACTGCATCAAAATCAGTGTGGCCAGCAGGTTGAGGGAGGTGATTCTGCCCCTTGTGAGACCCTCCTTGAGTACTGTGTCTAGCTCTGGGTCCCCTATACAGGAAAGACATGGAGCTGCTGCAGCAAGTACAGAATAGAGCCATGAATATGATCAGAGGGCTGGAGCACCTCTCCTGTGAGGAAGCTGAGAGAGTTGTGCTTGTTCAGCCTGGAGAAGAGAAGGCTCCAGGGAGAGCTAATTGGGGCCTTCCAGTACTTAAAGGGTGCTGTCAGAGACTGTTGCAAAATCCCAAGTACCCTCTTTTGTCTCAACAACTCAGGGTTGGGGGTTGCCTCACTGGGAAGGTGGAAGACAGCACAATCACTGCAGGGGTGGGGCAGCAAGCAACTCAGATTGCTTCCCCCAGGGAGGTGAGAAAAGGCACAAGAACCACACAAGCAGGGTGAGTGGTTGCACCCCACCCCCTTGGTTCTGGTGACTTTCCAGCGGCTGCTTTGAACATGTGCTGGACACCTGGGACCACCAGAAGACACCTCCTCCCCCCAGCCCCCCAACTCCTGAACTCTCTGGAACATTGAATTGCACAGGCACGAACCCCCCAAAGCACAGACTGTGCAGGCACAGGTCATCTGCATGTTGCACAAGTCCATCTGCATATTGCGCAAGCTCATCTGCATGTTACCATCCAAGGGATGGTCCCAGAGGATCAGAACAGTACAAAAGGTGGGCATGCATGCCACACTAGAAAAGCAACCCACGACCTGTGGAGAGGGCAGTCCACCATCTGACTGCAGACCAAAACCTCTGGACCATGTGATCCACTACCTTCAAACCTGCCGACTAGACCCCTCTACCTGCAGACCAGGATCTGCGGACCAGACCAGGACCTGCAGACTAGGACCTGCAGACCAGGTGATCCCCTGCAGACCAGGACTTGTGGACCAAGGCCTGTGGACCGAATCCCACTGCTGCCACCACCTGCCGACTAGGCAATCCATGACCTCCTGACCAGAAAACACCACCTGCAGACCAGGACCTGTGGACCAAAGCCTGTGGACCAAAGCCTGTGGATCAAGACTCCAGCCCATTGACAACACCGTGGGATCCATTTCATACCTACCCCATCCTCCCTTTCTCTTCCTTTCTCCTATCCTTCTTTTCATCCTCTCCTTTCTTCTTAACATGTTATGAAAAAACGGCTGTTGCTTTAGAGTTCATTGCATCAGTTGTTTGTGGCAAGTGGCAACCTATCCTCTCCTCTCTTTCTTCTCTTTTCTCCATATCCTTCTTTTCTCTTAATGCCTTATAAAACCAGTGGGGTTTTTTTGAGTTTCTTGCACTAGCTGTTGTTGTTGTGGCCAGTGTTTTGTCCATTATCTGCACAGTTGCTGGTTATTGACACTCAGCCCATAGATTGTTAATAAAACTTTGTTATGTTGTTCCCCTGAGTCATTGTTGTGGCTCATTCAATTCATGGCTCCACCGAGTGGAACTCATGCCATTGGGAGATCAAAAGATTCCCCCCCCCCACACCCCACTGAGTGGGACGAGACAGGGGGCTACAGGAAAGACGGAAAGGGGCTGTTTATCAGGGAGTGTAGTGATAGGACAAGGGGGAATGGGTTTAAAGTAAAAGAGGGGAAATTTAGATTAGATGTTAGGAAGAAATTCTTTACTGTGAGGGTGGTGAGGCACTGGAACAGGTTGCCCAGAGAAGCTGTGGATGCCCCATACTTGGAAGTGTTCAAGGCCAGGTTGGATATATCTTTGGGCAACCTGGTCTAGTGGAAGGTATCCCTGCCCAAGGCAGGGATGTTGGAACTAGATGGTCTTTGGTGTCCCTTCCAACCCTAACCATTCTATGATTCTGTAATCCCCTAGGTCAGTTGAAGTCAGCTGTCCTGGCTATATTCCCTCCCAAGATCTTGCCCACCCTCATCCTACTGGTTAGGGGGGAGATGTTGGAGAGACAGCCAGCACTGTTCAGCAGCACCCAAAACACTGGTGTGTTACCAACACCTTGCTTGCTATCAGTATACAGCATGGCACTATGAAGGCTGCTATGGAAAAAATTAACATCATCTCAGACAGGTCCAATACAAAACTGGAGAAGTATCTCTATAGACAACTAAGCTATTCCTTTCACCTCATTTCCTAACATTTGCCACTGTTATATAAGTTAGGAAATACCAAATTAGAAATACCACTTACATTTAATAATCAGTTTAAACATTTACAGTAGGTTGTAACTACTATAGAGTGGTCCTAGAAAAATATTTTCTAATTGATTTCAAGATAATATTTACTGTGTTAATATTTATAATAATAACAGTAGCAGCAATAATTATAAATCTCAACCAGAATAACTTTGTTATTTTGGTAATTACAAGAGAGCAACATTTGAGGGAAGCAGGTAAATTTGCAAATATCCATGTTCACTTAACGTCAACAGCAATAATTTCAAAGTGTTTTAATTGGGCTCGGTGTGGTAAACACACAACCGAAATTGCAAGAGAATGTTACAATCAAGTAAACAAACTTATCTGGATTAAACTAATGAGGTGGCCAATTGGATACTCAGAAATGCACAATGTCTTGCACAATTCTTTATTTTTCTAGGGGCTTATTTTGCCAAGACGTAAAAGCAATTTTATCTGACATTATCTTAGACCAAAAGTTGTTGACTGAAAAACTGTCTGTTTAACATCTTTGTCAGCAACACTGTCAGTGGGACTGAGAGCACCCTCAGCACGTTTGCCAATGACACCAAGCTGTGTGGTGCGGTCGACATGCTGGGGAAAAGGGAAGCCATCCAGAAGGACCTTGACAGGCTTTAAAGGTGGACTCGTGTGAACTTCATGAAGTTCAACAACGCCAAGTGCAAGGTTCTGCAGGTGTGTCGGTGCAATGCGAAGCACAACTGCAGACTGGGTGGAGAATGGATGGAGAGAAGCCCCAAGGAGAAGGACTTGGGGATGCTGGTGGATGAAAAGCTCAACATGAGCTGGCAGTGTGCACTTGCAGCCCAGAAAGCCAACCATGGCATCAAAAAAAGCGTGAGGTTCCATCAGGTTGAGGGAGGTGATTCTGCCCCTCTGCTCTGCTCTTGTGAGACCCCACCTGGAGTACTGTATCCAGCTCTGGGGTCCCCAGTACAGGAAAGACATGGAGCTGCTCCATTTAAGACTTGAATGTAATGTAGAATCAGGACAGTCTTCGTTTCAAGTCAGCAATGAAAAAGATGTGAGGGAAGCAATTCTTCCTTTCTACAGTTTCCTAAATTATATGTATTTTGGAAGTAAGGCCAAAGTAAATCCAGGAGGGTATGCGAGAAATGAATACATTTGAAATATAGATCCCCCTTTCCACTGTATTGCCAAAATACTCCTCCTCACGTTAGTACAAATGTCTGTGGACTGTTTGAGAAAAAAGCATATCACAATAAGCAGAAGACCACAGCTAAATTCATAGAACAGAAGCGTGTTTAAGGTAGGAGACATTTAAGTACTGATTTACACCACCTGAAGAAGTGCTCTCAGCTAGAAGGACAGCTGGACTACAAAGAAAAAAAAAAGGAGAAATAAGAATAATTACAAATAAAACATGTCTCTCTAAAAATACATATGTCCTGAGATGGACTTCTAGGTTCTTATCCTTCAACATCTGTCCTAAAAAGTGGCACTGGGCTGCCAATCTGAGTTTTCCCAGGAACTTGACAGAAAATTGGAAGCATTGGGAATCTGTGCTGCCAACTAGGTCGGAGCTCCCAGTTCCTTACTTAAGATCTAGAAATCTTCAGATACCCTGGTCTCCAGCTCTGGAGAAGGAAATTCTGCACCTCAGGACGCCCCTGGGATCATCCAGGAGTTTCCAGATTATGGAGTACTGGATCTGGAGACTAATGAATTTCTGTGAGAATGAAGAACCAGCTGGCTCAAGTTTGGAAAAGCCATGTTGAGTTTCTAATGGCAGTAATCTCAAAATAGTAGGTGCCAGTAACAATCACATTTTCTTTTTAATGTTCCAAATTAAAATGAAAAGAAAAAATCAATCTCCTGGGTTTTTTTCACAGCTGCAGAACCCATTTCCCAGGGAAAGCTTAAAAACTATTGATGAAACACACTGTGCAAACACTAACTTCTTTGCTTGTGGTCGTTTATGTTATTCTGCATTATTTATTAATTTGTGAAACTGCACATTTTTTATATGCTGCTTCCAACAACCATGAGAAGATATCTGAAATAGTCTACCTTTTTTCCATACTTGTTTTAAAAGGAAAATTTTCAGTTCAAATATTTAGATAGGAAATGCAGACATAATCCATCCAGTAAATTGCAGTGTTAAATACAGAATGAAACCGTATGAATTTGTATACAATATATTAATTTATTTCTCATATTTAGACAGAAATGTTTTAGCAACTCCTAGTTATTAATTATTTCACTAAGAAAACTTTCTGAATAGCACCTTCTCAAGGATATCTAAGAAAGTTTTACCAGCCTAATGCATTTGTATCCTCTGGGACACCTTCGAAGACAGTATTAAAATTTAGTAGCAAATAACATAAGAAAAATGACATTATAATCACAACAAGGAATTTTGAGTCCAGAAGCATTTTGTAGATGTGATCCAGAGAAAGAAAAGTGATAAAGATAATGGGGGGTAAAACCCAGCCCAGAAGATAAATATTTTTCACACATGGGTATAAAAGGCAGATGGAATTTGTCTCTCCAGTCTGAATAGAGGAAAAAAAAAAAAAAGAAATGAAAAGAGAAGAAAATTGCTTCACTTGAGTGAACTGTTTAGATCACAGCCAAGTTGTTATGTTAGGAGTACAAAGCATGTTGTACAAACTTACTCTTCACTTCATATGACCCTATGGAACTGCAGTTCAGAGGAAGAGATCTGTATCAGGATGCTGTATCAAGAATCCACAACAATTCATGAACTCAGAGAATTAATGTTTGGTTACAGGTGAGTGGAGCAATTGTCTGCTTGAAGCTGTTAAAAACTACAGAGCCTGGATTCAGTAACAGTGTTTTCTCCTTTTCTGATTTGGATCAATGCTTTGTACAAACAAAGCACACAAAATACTGTGGTGCACAAGAACAAGGACAAGTAACTTTATATTATGCTTGACATTTGCATGTCTACCAATTCATACATCTTCCTTGGCAAGCTACAAATAATAATTTTATGCCATCTATGACACCTCAATTAGAGCTTTAATGTTTGTATATCAACTGTTCTTTTCTCCCAGCAAACTATGAAAAATAATTTTAAAATGACGCTGCTGATGTTGCTGTGACATTTAGGTTGTTTTTCTCCTTTTTTAATAAAATCATGGACAACTTGGTAAACAAACCCCATTATTATGTTAGATATTTATTTCTTCAAAGCTGACATAAATCCACCTATGTATTCCACTGAAATATTACCTATGAAGCTGGGAAATCAGTAAGATTTAATATAGTGAGCTAAGATACAAGCAGTTTCTTAGACTGGAGAGGTGAACACACTTGAGAGACAAACACTAACTTTTCATTACGTTTTGTGAAATTATTAAAGCTTCAACATGATTGAATATCAGAATAAGAAAAAAATGAATTAAGTAATACCTACCTTTTAAAAGTAAGCTTTTTTGATTATCTTCTCTTCCCTCCATCCATCATGATTTCAGAACATATATTCTCATCAGCTCCAAGATTTAGAGATTAACACTTCACCTCATGTCTGATATCGATTTTAGATTTAACTTTAACGGTCTTTCAGTGAGCAGCTGATAAAATCAAAACTGTACTAAAGCAGACAGGAATGTATGAGGCAAGATGATAATCAGCATTGCATGATTTCAGAGATCCCAAACTTTGGGAGCTAGAAATTCTATTGCCCTCACTGATGGAAAGCTTCCAGCTTTTCGACTGGTGTATTTCTATTTTTGACCTTAGGGCTCACAAAGCAGTTGCTATATCCTGAATGCTGAGCAGCATTTGTTTTACTCAAAACAATTGATGTCTATGCTGCAACAGAAGTTAATTTGCAGAACAGGTTCAAAACTCAAATACTTCTGAGTCTAACTTCGTAATATAGTATTACTGACATGTAACAAAATAAAGCTACAGTCTGACGGACTGATAGAGGAATAACCCAACTTTTCAGGATTGCTATCTTCTCCTTTGTTTCATTTATCACTGGTCTATGACTGATACATATTAAATAACAGATTATCTACCATTTTGCACTAACTTAATTCTATTACCTAACATATTGCATGATAACTATCAAAATACAAAAAGCTTAAATTTGCTATCTTATACCTAAAACTAGCCAACAATCTACAATAGCATTAATTGTTCAATGTGCCAGTCTTTTGCCACGTTAGTTAGAATTTCAACAGCTACTTCATCGAGTTAGTACTTTCATCATTGTTACTGTCTATACTGTTATTCTTTTTGTTTTAAACCTCTGATGTTCCACAGTAAATTCCAATGGCATGACTGTACTGGTTTTGGCTGGGATAGAGGTAACTTTTCCACAGTAGCTGTATGGTGCTATGTTTTGGACTTGTGATGGAAACAGTGTTTCTCACTTTTACCCTTCTGATTCTCTTCCCCATCCCATTGGGAGAGAGTGAGTAAGTGACTGTGTGGTGCTTAGCTGCCTTCTGGGGTTAAACCACAATGTTCTAGAAAAATGCTTCCAGGACATCTAGAAAGCATTGTAAGGCACTTTGCTCTCATTTTTATAAACCAACTATTAATAGCTGTGAAAAGCAAGCAAAGCTCCTTGCTCAACCTTGGATACTGGAAATAATAGCTGGGAAGTATGCATATGCCTAGAGTCCTGAGATTAAACATAAACCTTTCAAACCAAACATAGTAAGATCCTCATTGACTGACAACTGCAGGAATTTATAAAAATGATCTGAAATGTCTAAAGTAACAGAATTCAGAACAATAATTGCTGGAATTATTAGAAAAAAAGGAAGTATCATTCCTTTTTTTGACAGGCCTGTTTGTATACTAATTGTTCATTTGTTCCTGCAAACTTTGAAAGGTCATTTCAAAATGACAGGCTTCTCCAAATGCAGTACTGGGGATAGGAAAGGAGAAATAGGAGGAGATAAAGAATATCTCTAAAAGTCATTGCAAAAGCAAAATAAATCACATCATTTTAACTGCATCACTGGCACAACCCAAGAAGAATAGGTAGAGGTTGCACTATGAATTTACTACACTCAGTTTTTGGTTCACGAACACAGCTCAGGTAACACTTCTAATTCTTTGAATCACCGTCCCTGGAGACGTTTGAAAAACGCATAGACATGGCACTCCAGGACATGGTCTAGCAGGCATGGTGGTGTTAGGTTGATGGTTGGACTTGATGATCTCAGAGGTCCTTTCCAACCTTAGTGATTCTATGATTCTATGATTCTTTGCCCCCCTAGGCTGTGGGTCTGAACTGTGTAGGGTGGAGCCTCTTCAAAGATCTGCTTTTCTATAGCAAAACACAGATATTAACAATTTGTTTCTAATACGATATGTTATTTTAGGATGGGAAATTTTATTTAAAATCATTGGCAGGACTGAATTAAGTTTCATTTTGAGAACTACTTGCACTAGTGTAGTATTCATTTTCTACATTTTTTCCCTGTCTGGTGAGCAACTACAGTTGTAAAACAGTCTTACAGAAATGCAGTGGCCCTGGTGGTAACACCACGTGATGTTATGGTTCTCTAGTACATGATAAAGAAAACAGGAAAGCAGTGAATAAAACAATACTGAAATCACATTTGCTGCTACTTTTAAATGTTCCCCAATCTACCTTACTAATATCAGCTTGGCTATAAATAATAATCTATGAAATTACTTCTTTTGCAAATCACAGATGAAAAATGAATACGAGAGGAAAAAACAAGAGTGAAATGAACCCTTCAGCATAGCTCTGATGCAGTTTTGAGCAGTAGCAGTGCTGATTTTTCTTTTCAAAGAAACACAATCTCAAAGCACACTGAAAGGGAGATAAAATCACAATATTTTCACAAGAACACATCCTAGGATGAGGAACACCTGCCCTTTTAGCTTGTGGTATCTAATTATAAACAAAAGTACATTCTGCTTTTTAGTGTTGTCTGATTTTTCCTCTTTGAACCATATTTTACCCCGAGTCACACCTCAGATACTTTCTTTCTAACAGTCTCAGTGCTGATGGATTTCAAATTGGAAAATGTAATTGCTTTTCTGGGTTTTTACTGCATTCATTTGGTAACAAATCTACTAAAAAGTATCACAATGGATGAACTGCAGGTAAATGATCCCAGACAGATTTAATCTAACTTATCTACTAAATCACTTTAATTAGTTTTGGACTGTCAGCTGTTGCTTCTAGATTTTTAAAACAAACAAAAAAATAGAACGAAAACTCTTCATTTGGAAAACAGACTACTACACACTTTCCTGCAGTCAAATAACCTCCCAGAAATTAAAAAAAAACAAATAGAAAAAAGCCCCAAGTCATTAGCATACCACTTCCAGTTTATAACTTGGATGATAAGACACAAAATAACTAACATCTGTCATCGTGAAAAGTGCTCTTTACCTTTATTATCTAATGTCTAGCAGAGTCAGACATTGAGCAGTCTTGTTTAGAATGATTTAATTTCACTTTTTTTTAATGCATGCTTATTAAAATTGAAATTTGCCGTTTGGTTTGTTTTTCTGTATTGCTTATTGATGTCAGATACAGTAGTATAAAGCCAAAATAAAGAGTCTGTAAAGCTAAGTATGTCAGTGTCTGCTACCATCAAGTGTGGACAGCTGTTATTAACAATATAAATCATCATAAACATATACTTAATATCTTTTTGTATCTTGGACCAATTGAATAAAAACTTGTTTGTTTTTGTTTTTCTTTTATGCACAGCATGTAAACAAACAACAGATGTTAAAAACCTCATTATATAGTGTGTGTTCCTTTGTTCCTGATCAGTAACTGTTTTGAAAGAAGCTTCATAATGATTTGAAAGAATAAATTGTGTGAAATAAACCCATTATTTCAACAGTAAAAAATGTTCAGAATTATACTCAAACATGAAATGAATTTGTAAATCATGTTGATGTTACTAAGAGCAAACAGTAGCGGTCTTGCTCAGTTACCACGGTGGCTTTGTTAGACTTATTTAAAATTTCTTCAGTGTAGAAGAGGAACAAGGGAGAGAAAATAATAACTTGAACATAGAGTGAAACTGATACCTTCACCAACCACCTACATCTTACAAGCTGATATATTTGCTTTGTAATGTATGGGAAATTTTAATTTCTATTAAGAACTGTGTGACTTCCTTTTTTATTCTTTGGCAATAAATCAATATATCTACTACTATGACATACAACTCTGCCACGGAACAGAAAGTCTGGCAACTGAATTGATACTACTGCTGTAAAAGTGTACCGCTTGGTCTTTAATTAGATTCACATATTTGCGTAAGGAAGTGTCTGAAGCCAAAACATTCTTCTTAGCCTATTTTTATGTATCAAGGAGATAAAAAAAAAGTCCTGCTGGATCAACAAAATAAATTAATAATTTGTTGTCTTCAGTTAGGGTGGCAATCCTGCTGTTTTTCTAGGAGGGCTGGGAAGGGACCAGAGCAGCAGCTGGTGCAGGTCATGGATTAAAGCTCCACTAAGAGAAACATCAGAAAGGAGATTTCCAACAGGGAAATATGAAGGAGGGATCTGAGATATTGTATCTTCAGATATGAGAGATCTAGGGTCAGAAATGTCAAGGTAGTGATTCTGTTCTCAAGTGCTGACCTCTCCAACTAAGACTTGGTCTGGGGTAGGTATACACACAGAGAGACTATCACAACCACCTCGTTCTTTTCTGCTGCAGGAAATAGACAAGCTGTAACACAGATGAAACTTGCTTATGAGCCAAGCTGTTAACACAAGTAAAATCCTGGTGTCAGAAGAACAGGTAGTCCAACCACAGTGTAGCCCAGGATTCTGTTTATGATAGGGTCTAAGAGAGCATATTACAGAAGAGGATAGGAAAACGGCAGGTAAATAGTGATGCCTCAGAGAAATAGTCTTCCAACCTTCAACAATTTGCTACTTGTGGACTTTATGAGGCAAAAATTTTGTCTTTGTATTTAATCTTTTTTTTAAAGAATTTTTATCTCATGAATTTATACATGTTGCTTTTTGAACCACGTAACTTTTATGATCCGCAATATCTTACAAAAAAAGTCCGACATCTTAATTACACTACATGATAAACATAAACAGAAGAATCCTCAGTGATTTCAACCAGGGTGAGGGTTTCTTTTCCCTCAGAACATACAGTGCCTTAAAAAAGACAAAAGAAATCATAACTTATCTTCTCTAATATGCTTAAGGACATAGTTAAAAAGCACTATTCCTGTACCACCTAAAAGCTGTGGGAAAATCTGAATTCCACGAGAGGTTTTTGGACATCCTTCTAGCACTTCTGCATTACACCCCAAGAAATTAATTCCAGAACTGAAATTACTTTTTTTTTTTTTAATGAAAACCTTCATATTTATCTCCAGAATCTGAAAACTAAGAAAACCTATGATAGGCTTCAGCATATTTCCTGAGAATAATGAGAGAAAGCAAGTGATTCTACTATTGCAGATTATAAATAAAAAGTCTTGATGACTAAAGAGTGTATAGGCATAACAAAAATATAACAAACTGCCATTCCTAATGTTAAAAGGAATGAAGGAGAATATCCTCTGTTAAGAAGATAGTTTCCACCAGCATAAACTTACAAGGAGAGCTCAAGAAACCCTGAGCCCTCAATTACTTCTCCACACAGTATGCTTTCTGGTGTCATAGGAGAAATTCCTGTTAAAATCCTTCATGTTCATACAGACACATCTATCCCTCTGTCCTGGTTTCAGCTGAGAGGGAGTTAATTGTCTTCACAGCAGCCAGTACGGGGCTGTGATTTGGGTCTGTGCTGGAAGCAGCGCTGATAGTGCAGAGATGTTTTTGCTGTCGCTGAGCGGTGCTGGCACAGAGCCAAGGCCTTTGCTGCTTCTTGCACCGCCCCGCCGGCGGGATGGCTGGGGGTGTGCGGGGAGTTGGGAGGGGACAGACAGGACAGCTGACCCCAACTGACCAAAGGGACATTCCATACCATATGGTGTCATGCTCGGTTTATAAGGGGCTGGGGGAAGAGGAAGGGGGGGAGCAGCGGCGTTCAGAGTGTTGGCATTTGTCTTCCCAAGTAACCATTAAGTGTGACGGAGCCCTGCTGTCCTGGGGATGGCTGAACCCCTGCCTGCCGTGAGGAGTGGGGAATGAATTCCTTGTTATGCTTTGCTTGTGCATGTGGCTTTTGCTTCACTGATTAAACTGTCTGTACCTGAACCCACGAGTTTTCTCACTTTCACTCTTCTGATTCTCTCCCCCTTTCCAATGAGGGGGACTGAGCGAGTGTCTGCCTGGTGCTCAGCTGCTGGCTGGGCTAAAATTATGACACCCTCGTCTCTCTATCTGTAAAAGTAAATTTAATTCATGCCTCAATTCACTGGATTTTTTTTTTCTTCTCACAGATACTACCATCTAATGAAAGAGTTGAAGTTTAACTAACTTATCTGAAAAAAAATTCGGAAGGTATAGGACAGAAAGCAGGAACAACCCACTAATTTGAAAACGAAAGCCGAAAAATCTTTCTTCAAATGAGCTAATTTTGGAAATAGTGGAAATCCTGAGACTATACTCATGTTCATTTATGAGTTAGATGTAGTAGCGTAAAACGTTACTGTTCTTCAGCTGCTCCTTACCATGCCCTCAGATAAGGTATTCTATTAATGTGAATCATGAATCCTTTCAGTCCATTTCAATGCACAGTAAAACGTTAGTTTAAAAGCATCTTAAAAATGAGAGCATTACAGAATCAATTTTTATCACTATGGATTACAATAATATCCTAAATTAGGTGAAAAATTAGGCAGTAGACTCACACTTTATCAAGCCTCTTAAAAATCTCTAAAAATAAACCTTTGCTTCATGCATTCAACTCTCTGCTTCCAAAGCCAAATAAGCATTCAGTTTTTTAGAAAACAGAACACTTCACAGTTTTAAAATTTTGTTAGGTCTTACACAAATCATAAAATGAGTGCTGCCTCGGGGCAGGCATCTGGAACACGCAGCTTTCTAAAGGACCAGAACACCCTTGATAGCTTAATTAACCCAAAATAGTAATAATAAACCCCCAACACACACTCACCTGAAGCTTCTATGGTCTCTGTTTCCTGTTCTTATTTAACTCATGGATTCTGCATTAGAATATATTTTCTATTACTATAATACAATGATTATCATTGCTAAATTCAGCTTTTTGGAAGTTATATCTTTCTCCCATGTATGGTATTTTGGCATGATCCTGTTCAGAATTTTTCATACAAAAATAAGTACCTTGCAAGTATCACAAGATGTTTGTGGTGGTTATACTTCAGATAATCAAAATGGTACTGCTGTTGCATAAAATAACAGGGACAAATTGCAACACTTTTTGTCAGGATTTTGTGTTTCATAGAGAATTTTTGGCATCATCACCTCGTGTGAGAAAATTTTTGTTGTACTTATGGAAGAGTGATATGCAGTTCCAGTCTGTATAGATATGACATCAAATATTGATGTAAAATGACCACTGAAATCTGGTATAGTAAAGTTTGTAACAGAATATTTCTATTTCTTTGGCTCTACTACAGATAGAGTAAGGATAGATATTGTATCGTGGTATCAGCAGGTCATCACATTTCCTTAGAACAGAGTTTCATTTGTTCAGCACTCAGTTAAATGAAACAAACTGAAATTTTGACTGTTTAAAGTCTGACTAATGTCCCAAAGACGTTACTAGAATGTTAGAATTTAACTGTACACTTTGAAAGGAAACAAGAAAACTAACGTTCACAGACTAAGTCTGGCTGAATTCACCTGACCTTTATGCCTCAGGAAAAAACACGCCTATCCACACTTAGAATCCTAGAATGGTTTGTGTTGCAAGGGACCTTTAAAGATCATCTAGTCCAACACTCACCACTTGATTGAGGACTGTTAAGGGATGCACAGACAGTGGATATTTCCACTCTGCATATGAGGCAGCTGGGTAGCAGCCTGGACAATGTCACACATTCATGCTGCAGGGGGGTAGAATTCTGGTTACCACACATTCACAGCACCAAGGGCTGCCCAGTCTCAGGCTGCTTCTGCACACCAGTAAGCTGTGTAAAATGTGGCACTGGGGCCTTTCTACGGAGGTGAGTAGATCACTGTGAGATTGTGAGTTTTCAATGATCTACATAAAAAGCCTTGGTGGTGTTATACCATTTCTAATGCTATGTCAGTATTAAGCCACAACAACTTGTACTATAAATAATTTTAAACCCATCGGTTAGCTTGGAGGCAGATATGTCATGTCCTAGATATAAATGCTCTAAATATTACTGTCAGTAATTCAGTGACGATGGCAGTACTGATGATGCACTTGTTATAAGCGCTTTAGCTATTTGGAGAAAAGCAGCAAGGATCTTACAGTTTTGTTGCATGAGACTCTTTGGTCCTGAAAAACAGCCCAACATTGCAAAAGATAAATAACTTTTATGGATCCTAACACCGAAGCATGCATGCAGTAGAATGTGTATTGCCAGGAATTCTACTTTTCTGAAGTGTACATCATTGTAATAGATAAAATATACTTTACCCCCCACCCCAATAAATAAAAATTACATTATCAGGCATAACTAATGATACAGAACACTGCAAATGAGTGAAAAGAGTATAAAATAATATGCAAAAGCCAAAGACAGCAACTGATTCTGTCATTCTGTCACTCATTTAAAGGACTCATTAAATGGATGCTTCATACATTGTTACTTTTATCAGTTTAGAAGTTGCTCATTAGGATATTGTAGGGAAAATATATAAATAATGAAAATAAAATGAAAATTTATTTATGAAATATATGCAAGTGATGACAAATACTGAAGTGCCTTATGACAGCCAGTGGGGTTTGAGATGTACTGTGCATGACAGTAGTTTTCTTTTGTTCAATACAAATTCAAAGCCTTCAGTTCAAAGATTTTTCTACTGAGCAGCTGGGGCAGTTCCTTCTCTGCAAAGTTTTCACGACTAAGTAGTGTGAACAGAAGGTACATCACAAAATACAGCTACAACATTTTTCGAAGTTCATAATTTACTGGAAGATAAGAGACAGTTTCCTCTTTGAGTTGCTGTGTTTATTCTACTGCTGATGATCTACTGTAGTAGGGTTTCTTAACAGAAATTCTGACAAAAAAAATTACCTACACAGTGACAAAAGCAAACATGTACCAAGCTTTGTATCATCAAAAAAATAAGGGAACAGGAATGTATTTGATGAAAGGACATTAAAAAGATGACTGTCACATTCCTGAAAGCATCCAAATAAATAATTGCCTACATGTCCAATGTCCATTTGATGGGCCTGAGTCCTAAACCAAAAAAGGTGTAATGCTGTCAGAAGCAGCAGGTCTTTCTTCCATGATGATATAACCTGATATATCCAAATATTCCACTGGAGACACCTTCATTAGTGACAGATCTTTATTTTATTCTTCAGTCATATATTCTCAACTGTCCAGGACATTTTCTAAAATGTACCTATCTAGATAGAGTGAAAATTCTCTGCAAACACACAGTATTACAGTCTGTGTTCTCCTTACTCGAAAGCCATTCAGAAATGCTGGTAAGGGAATAGGTTCATTTATGAAGTGACACACAGCTAACTCTGGCATATGTATAAGATGCAATTTCATAGAAACTTTATGAAATATGTCAGGAGATTCAGTTATCAGTGGCTGTTATCCACTTCTTTCATTGAGGTGTTGCCACTAGTAATGAGATACAAAATAGCTGTAAGTTTGAAATATGGGATTGTGAGGTTTGATAAAGTCAAATGCAAATATAAACTCAGTATACTACATCCACTTAATGAACAGTTTTATTTAAATCCTTTGGAAAGGCTGTCATTTGCTGACAAAATGCTGAAAAAGCCCTGCGATAGACGATGCATGGCTGAGGGAGCAGCTAAATATATTGTTATCAAACTCAGTGATGGGCACAGCTGCTTAAGCAAATAGTTTAGGATATCCGGAATCTGAGATATTGTTAGCAATGGATGTTATTGTGGAGAAAATGACAGACTGTTGGGTTTTTTTCACTTTGCAGGTATCTAGGTCTGCTAGAATTGCTTCTGTTATGTTCAGACCTCTGTGGTACTTCTGAGGCATGCACCTTCTCTTGAGGAAATCATGCACTCAGCCTCCAGTAAGGCAGGCTGCAAGAGGAGCCGGAACAAGGCTGAGGTCCACTAAGTTACCTTTACCTTAAAAAGACAGTGTTCTGAAGAATATAAAGTATGGGTGGCCTCAATAAGCAGCTGCTCACAAGCCATTTAATCTTTATTATTATCTTTCACACTAAACACAAGATGATTGTGTACTGTAACTACTGCTGACTGTATATAATGGCAGCATGATTTGAGCATGAAAAAGAAAAAAACCTAACAAAACTTCTATTAGTCATGAAAAAGCAAGAGAAGATGAGAGTCTTCTATGCCCACAGAGGGAAAAATGGCACAACCACTGGAAAGAGAACAGTGGTCTACGGGGGATGAAAGACTTCTGTTATGTTTCAGCTTTACTCCTGTGTGAAGATTGGCACTCATGAGTCGGAATTTCCCCAGAAGTGAAAATGCAGGAGCAGCTGTATCACCCTGTGAAAAACTAAGCCCACTATATTTGGCAGCCTGGGTTATAATGCCAAGAAAAAGAAAGGGCAGAGCAACTAGGCAAAGTGATGTTAAAGGTTAGGTGACACTTCAGAATCTGGTTATATAAAGTGGTTACAAGGCACTTGCAGACAGTCTTAATTTTTTTGCCATAAATTGAAAATTTCAATGTTTAGGCAAACAATCAGAAATGTAAAAGCTGTCCTTTCATGACCCTCAGGCATGTTCATAACCTTTCTTGCCTTTCAACGCTTCTGTGGATCTCATGGCTTTAAAGAGCATCTGAGGAAAAATTCTTTTTTTCCTGTATCTCTGCTTCTATTCAGAATTCAGAGTGTTAGGTTAAAATAATAATGAAAAAATGCTGTTGTTTTTGCCTTAGGGTGATGTTGCAGCCTCAACTAAATGAGGGCTCATTATAAAATTTCTGGATTTATTATTATTATTAGTGTTAAAAGAATCCAAATAATGTCAATATGAATTATATAAAGATCCTAGCTAAACAAAAGCCAATGAAGTAAAACAATTAACAC
This sequence comes from Psophia crepitans, assembly GCA_013399095.1. Lineage (NCBI taxonomy): Eukaryota > Metazoa > Chordata > Aves > Gruiformes > Psophiidae > Psophia > Psophia crepitans. Next base: position 61,366 of record VWZZ01005506.1, read on the forward strand.
TTACATATGAGTTTACCATTTCAGTGCCATAAAACTATAGCAAACTGTCTAATAATCCTCTTAAATAAGAATTGCCTTCATTTTATAGGGCAAAAGCAGTGTTCCTGTTCAAGTGCTCACACTCATGAAGAGTAGTCAGTCACACACATTAAGGCAGTTAGGAAACCTGCAAGTTCAGCAGTGGCCTTACAGGCCCAACCACAACACACTACTGTCTGGACGATAATCAAAATTCCGTTCTTGGCTTTGGGCACTGAGTTTAACTCTGTATTTACTGTGCCATAGGGCTGGTCAGACCTTGCTGATCTTCAGGCGAAGCCCCGCCACCCACTGCTAATGGCTGCCATTACCTGAGTGTGGAGAATCTTCCAGAGCAAGCGGGCAAAGTGATTTTAAAAGTTAGGTGGCACTCAAGAATCTGATTACATGAAGTGGTTATAAGGCACTTGTAAAGTGTCTTAATTTTTTGGCCATAAATGAAAAATTTCAATGTTTAAGCAAGCAATCAGATGTGTAAGAGCTGTCCTTTCATGACCTTCAGGAGTGCCCACACAGCAGCAGCCAATCGCCAGGTGCCATGGGAACGTCAGCCAATCAGAACTGGGTATTCCCTCTCTGCTCCTATGACTGGCAGGAGCTGTGGTGGCTGAGGGAGAGAGGCAGCAGAGACTCCTCATGAGGGGGCTAGAGGTTGCAGGGCTCTGATGGCCTCTGGGCCTGGCCACCCTGCATGGCCAGGAGTGCCGCCCTGACCTGCCCGGCCTTGCTCGTTGTATCGCCCCATCACCACAACCACGAGCATCACCGCTGCTGTGGTGAAACACTAGCATCACTCTCAGGCTGTCCCATCTCTTCTGCTGTGGGCAGGGAGGCCTGTCATTTGTTAGCGTTAAATACATATCTGTGACTAAAAGTGCTTCAGCCTCTTCAGTCCATTTCAAATCCTGATTTAAACACCAATTGTTTATAGCATTCCCAATGAAAAGCTACTAGAAAAGGATTTACTGACAATTATAAAATGATTGCTTATAAAGCACTCGTATTAGATTTTAACAAAGTTGAGCTCATTGCAAAGTACGCGTTCAAAAGAGTTGATGACCAGTGTGGCACCGACACAGGCTTTCTGCTTTGGGGCAAAACCAGATTCACGCCCAGCACTCTCCAAGCACACACAATACAAGCTTGACACCAGCTTTAAAGGACTGCATAGATGCATGCCGTACGTGGTGTTGTCTATTGTCAATGGATTCATTAATTCATTTTATTTAAGGAATAGCAATTTAGAATTTGTTTTAATATTTCCAAGGTTTCAGCCTGGTTTTAAAATTTTGAATCAAACTTGTCTCCTATTCTCTTTCTATAATTTTCTGAACAGTTCTCTCACAACTGTCTTCCCTCAGATTGTTCAACAGAAGCGTGATCTCCGTCCCTGAAGACTCTGATCTAGAGCTTAACAGAGTCTAACATCTGTAGTGTTCAATGTCCTGCACTGTTACAGTTAAGTTATATTTACAGTTTCCATGTTTTCATATTAGAAAAGAAAGTATGTATAGACTGACAGGTAAATAAATATCTTTACTCCCACTTTTTTGAGTTATAATGCCCATGAAAAATAGACTTGTGGTGATTTAACCCTGGACACCTTAATGCCTGAATTAATTTTGTGTCTTAATTATTTTATCAAAAATACTTCCTCTTCTCTTGTACATCTTTAGGGTACAGTACAGCAGATTAATCCTTCCTACCAGTGGACAGCGATGACAAGGGTATCCAAGCAGGCAAGCAAGCAAGCATGTAAGAGGATACTAGGACAGTTGCTTCTAAAAACTCCTCAGTTTTAAGAATTCTAAAATTGTATTACTTCCCCAAGTTGCACTGCATGCATAAGTAGAGAATAAAGGAGAAAAGGAAAGAACTGTACTAATGGTTGTCCCATTTCTCATGGGCACTGATCTGTTCAGAAAACTGGCTCTGCACAGTGTGAAGTGAAATGAAGCCAGAACCACTAATTTACAGAGGCTCCAAAACAGAGAAGACTGCAATTTTGGCGCTGCTGTGAAAAACGATGAGCATAATCCAGGAGATCAATCACTGAATATTCTTGTTTACAGGTAAGACAGTGACCTGACAGGGATACAATTGACAACATCTGCCTTGGAGCTCAGTATGGTGGAAAAAGTACCCATGTAGCTGTGTTGAGACATAATGGATATGCAAAACCACATAGTGCATTCTTAACCAATTAAAATCTGACTTCTGGCAGTGTGTGAGCAGTAGGAGTAAAATCTATGCAGACTATCACTCAGTGAGAAGCATATTTTACATATATTGGAGGAGCAGAAAGCACTAAAAGACTCGAGAGACATTGTTGTTGTGAAAAGTGCCTCTTCTCTTGAAACCTGATAATAAGAGCTTACATAAAATGCATCACTAATTATCATGAGAATAAAAGAAAAAAACAACCAATACCTACAACTGAAAAAAAATTTAAAAATAAAATATTGATTTTGACTCCTGGTCTAACTTTGGCATTAGTTGACTGTCTTTCCAAACTTGTGTTCACCTGACCCAGTATGAGTTATTTGTGCAGTCTCTGTTTCTAGTCAGCAAGTGGAAATAGGCACATCGACTGCCTGATTCCTCTGGGCTGTTTTAGATCTGTGAGATAATGGATGCCAAAGAAATGCCTGCTTTTCTTCACTAACTAAATGAATCTAGGACGTCTAGCTCAGATACAGACATTTATATTTTAAATGTAGCTATGTGAGACAAACTCCACTAGTAAGCAGTGAGGAGCCAACATTAAGCTGAGTAACCATAAAGCAAACTGAAGGCTGCTCTAGAGCTTCAATTAACTATTTTTTTCTAAGGGTGGCAGCCTAACAAGCTTCTGTTTACGTGGGTGAAGACTTACTTTTAGCTTAATATCACAAACAGAATACTAAATATCAGAAGAGCAGAAAGTGTTCAGGCCTGGAAGCTAATTCCATGGCACTTCTTTTTGAAACTATGGTGAAAAATTTGACAACATTGGTTAAAGTTTCTGGCAGGTTTGAACTAAGACGAGAAGAAAATTATTCAGTCTCTAGAACTTACTTTCACAGAGGTACACCTTTGTAGGGAGGGCTCCATTCAGTTAACTGCATACAGTTAATATTTATATATAGTTATGCATGGAACTTTCTTATCACAGTTTGGGTTCAATGCTATCACAGCTAGCTTGCTACCAGTAGTCTCTAACTAACTGTGACTGCAACACAGGTATAAGCTATGCATAGGGAAGTATACTTAAAGATTCGTAAATAATTTGTCACATGCTTTAAAATTTTATCACATGGTTGCTGTTAGTATTCAGTAAATCAATAAGCTATTTACATCTTGTGTCCAAGAAGGATGCAACTAATATTAGCATTGTGTTAAAAACATTAAAATGAGAAGTTGATGCATACTAGGGAAAAGTTAACCAATCAGTTTTTAAACAGACTTTTTCAACTCTTGTTAAATATTAATTTTCTGAATCCTTCACACCCTGAAATACAAAGACTTGAAATAGTCTTCTCACTAAACGAGTCTCATTAGGAGTATGATTAATATAGGAAAAAAGTTGCAGTACATTGCAAGGTTAGTTTGATCAATCGGTAGAGCAAGCGTGGTATCCTAGCCAATTTTATAGGCTGATGATAAAGAGAGAGACATTTTTCTTTTAAAATTACACAGTATAACCTCACTGGATATCAGCCACAAGAGATAAGTCATGTGGGCACTCACAAAATGCCTCATCTTAATCAGCCATAAGGACATCAACACGTATTACGTATCTTCATTCTGTGTTCACGTGGTTCTAACTTAAAAGCCATGCAAATCCAAAGTCTGTAAACACCTCTTATTTCATATGTAAACAATTTGAAAGCCAAATATTTGCTTCTAGAAAGCTGGGAAAATGTGTTGTCTGATTATAAACTCTTCTCACATTCTGCTTGTTTTTTTAGAAGATAATGCTTCCTTTCTGTTGAGGGAAAACTGAATACATAGTACTGTATATCGAATAAAAGTATAATTAAAAAGACAAAGCCAGGAGTGACAGCTTAGCTGCTTAACCTGCTGTCAAGTTATACTTTACTATCTTCAAACTGCTGTAGTAACAAAATTGCTGGAAAAACTGTATTACTTTATCTAGCAGTGAATAAAGCTGCAGTGTTTTAGTTCTATGCCCATCCATCTTTTTTTTTTTCCTAGCTCTGGTTAAAATAAAGCTCTACTACCTAGTTTTCCAACACAACTTTCCATTTTCACTAGTCTTTTATAAGGACGTACTCTCTCAGGCAATGGATTTAAGTGATTTACACAGTGTTAGACCAAGGGGGAAAAAATGCCTGTGTCCCCCAGAGCAGCCACACTTTTAATCAAATATAGCTCATAAATCACATTTACAACTTTCAGAGCTCAATCAATAGGATACTTTATAGTCTGTAACAAAATTATCTGGAAGGAAGTAGAAGTACAGGAGGGATGTTACTGAGGGACCACACACATCTAGGCTTTGCACCCTGTCTGCCTCTAGGGATTAAACTGACAATTTTAACAACGAATGATCTGTCCCAGAACTCTAATGCATTTATGAGAAATGCATAGCTAGCTGATAATGAAGCATTCTAGGAGGCCATAATCAATAGTACCAAAGCATAGCAAGTTTCCTGTTCCACTTTACCCTAGTTTGGGGACAATTATTAATACTTTTCTCATTAAAGCTACATACTTTCGTTCTCATGGGCAGAAGTTTTCATGACTTTGCTAACTCATCGCTATTAAATTTCTTTGAAGCTTTCTCCAAGTAAATCACAGAATACCAGGGACTTCTCAGTGCTAATTCAGTTACATGTCTTCCTTCAGTTCAATTTGCATATTTAATATAGCAAATTCTTCATCAAGTGATTAACGTGTATACATAATACTGAACAGTCTCCTTCTACAAAATGTAGTAAAAATTACTTCATTATATAATGCATAGAATTGCTATTTGTGAAGTACTTCATCTAGGACTGACATACATAAGTCAACACCAAGTTTATAAATTACTGCTAAAATATCCGCATAACTTCAGTTATACATTAGATAACTTACTCATAATTTCTGGAGTATGCAATAGAAAATGAGAACTTAATCACCACAGACTAGGTACTTTATCAAACGGTGTTGCCTGCTTGTATATTCCACTAATGACACAAATGCACTGTGTGTAATTTGTGTTGAAGACTTATTTCAACTTTTTTTCCCTGGCAAAAGGCACCATCAGAATTCTTATACTTTGTATTAAAAGAACAAATAACAGAAAATATTGTCATGACCTCTTGAAGATCTAATCGCAGCAGCTTTCATGAAATTATAAATGGATGCCTGCAGCTGTTGTATCAATATTCAGACTGCACACATACTTCAGTGATACCAGTGAGTGACTCCTAGGTGATAAACTATTCAATAGCAAGTCTTCATTCAGATGAAAATCCTCTTACCAGACTGAATTCAGAGAGCTTTGCCTTTCATTCCTTTTTGAGACATCTGCAGAAAGTATTGGCAAATAGCTGGATGATTTCAGGTTTTGAAGAAAGATGACTAGAACACACTAAACACTGAAGATGTGAGAGCTATTACAGCTCTTACAGGATACAAAGGGTAAAAATTAAGAAATGGTATTGATAAATTAAGATTTTGCATTAAAATATACTACCATTACTACTTTCAGCAACTTAAATGGAGATTGCTTGTAAAGACAGAAGATAAGGAAAGTGCCATCATAGCTCAGAAATCTATTCTCTTGCCAAACTACAAATGACTTTTAATTTTATGTCTGTTAGGGATCATGTTGCCACTGAATTAAGACAGCTCTACAGGCTAAAAAGGGTAAACTAAGGTCCAAGATGTGACTACATCTTTCATAGGGTTTGTGTGGCAAGGTTTTTTTTGTGAGGTGGCTACAGGGGTGGTTTCTGTGAGAAGCTACTAGAGGCTTCCCCCATGACCAATGCCAGCCGGCTCCAAGATGGACCCACTGCTTGCCAAGGCCAAGCCCATCAGTGACAGTGGTAGTGCCTCTGGGATAGCAGAGTTATGAAGGGGAAAAAAACACTGTGCAACAGCAGCCAGGAGAGAGGAGTGAGAATATGTGAGAGGAACAACTCTGCAGACACACAGGTCAGTGAAGGAGGAGGGGGAGGAGCTGGTCCAGGTGCCAAAGCAGAGATTCCCCTGCAGCCCAAGAAGAGCATAATGAGGCAGGCTGTTCCTCTGCAGACCATGGAGGTTAACAGTGGAGCAGACATGCACCTGCAGCCCATGGAGGACCCCACGCAGGAGCAGGTGGAGACACCTGAAGGAGGCTGTGACCCTGTGGGAAGCCTGCGCTGGAGCAGGCTCCTAGCAGGACCTATGGCCCCATGGAGAGAGGAGCCCATGCAGGAGCAGGTTTGCTGGCAGGACTTGTGACACTGTTGGGGACCCACGCTGGAGCAGTCTGGTCCTGAAGGTCTTCACCCTGTGGAAGGGACCCATGCTGGAGCAGCTGGTGAAGGACTGTAGCCTGTGGGAAGGGCTCATGTTGGAGAAGTTCGTGGAGGACTGTCTCCCATGAGAGGGACCCCACGTTGGAGCAGGGGAAGAGTGTGAGGAGTCCTCCCCCTGAGGAGGAAGAAGCAGCAGAGGCAACATGTGATGAACTGACCACAACCCCTGTTCTGTGTTTCCCCACGCCACTGAGGGGGAGGAGGTAGAGAAAATTGAGATTGAAGTTAAGCCTGGAAAGAAGTCAGGGGTGTAAGGAAGGTGTTTTAAGTTTTTATTTTCTCATTATCTTTCTCTGATTTTCATTGGTACTAAAATAATTTTCCCCAAGTCTGGTCTGATTTGCCCATGACAGTAATTGGTGAGTGATCTCTCCCTGTCCTTATCTCGACCCACAAATTTTTAGTTGTATTTTCTCTCCCCTGTCCATTTGAGGAGGAGAGTGGTCGAGCAGCTTTGGTGGGCACCTGGTGTCTAGACAGAGCCAATCCACTACGTGTTTTTCATGGGTTTGGACACCTATGCTTTTCAATGAAAACTTTTAACAATTTTATTTTAAAAGAGGGTGGGAGAAAGATATTTGACTCAAAAAGTGAAATTGATAGTAGCCAAAAAGTCTTTGACCCAATTTAATGCCAAATTGCTCTTGATATCTATGAAAGGTACCAAGGTCTCACTGGTATCATATACCTCTTGAGATACCTCCAGAAGTAATACGAAAAGTATAGTGCAGGTCCTATGGTTTTCTAATGAAGACAAGTGAATCTGTTTGTGGAGTCTGTAAAAGGTTGTTTTTTTTAGCTATAGAACTTCCTCATTTTGTGATCAGAGATTGAGGTGAAATTTTAGGATACTGAGAAGGTAAGTTGAAAGGAGCTGAACTCTATAAACTGTTTGAATCCTGCTTGGCATCCATATTTTAAGAAATAATCAAAGCCCAAGTATATACACATACCTAAAGCAAAGCCCAAGCCTCTAAAAGAAATTTTGATATCCCCTTCTGATTTCCCATTCATGGTACGAGAGTATGTCTGCTAAAATTTTCTGTTATGGTGTTCTGCAGACCTGATGGATGAGCCACGGCAAATATAATCTTTTTTAGGGTGGTCATCTTCCAGACAAACCCTCTTCCTGCAAATGAAGAATGTGGCATATGATAAAATTGCCATATTTATCTATTTTCTACCATAATCACAATCCTCTGACATACAGCCATATATGAAAATGTTGGCAATAATGTTTTTTCTATATTCCAAGGACAGCAATTGGATGGACATAGAGAGGCCTGTCTGCACGATCTTGTGCAGAAGAATACTTACTAATTCAATTTCTACACAAAGTTGGCAGGGCATGAATCAGATCTCATCTACAAGGCATGATGCTGCACTAATGCACACAGATGGTAGTAGTTTTCCCAAATGTGTGAATTCCCATGCTAATAAAATCACATTATTTATGATTTCTTCACACACTGCTTCAAAACCAGTGATTTCTCAAACGAAGTTAGAGCATGACCATCTGTCACTGATCATGTGGACATGCATAGAGTAGCACAATCACACAGCATCTGGTCAAAATATAATTCAGAAGACCAGTATTGGCAGCATAATCTGGAATACTATATGATAAAAATTATCTTATCATGAAATTGCCGTATAGTCTAGCAAGGCAAGTAACACTTATACTCTGGGGTCTGGATTTTCTTTTGGTTGCAGGATTTTGAAATCTGTACAAAACCAGACAAACTATGTACTTAGATTTTTCTCAAGAGAAATGACATATCAGAGCTATTATAGGTTTCTTAGCATGATGAATGTATGCTTAATATCCAATTTATAACAAGATGTTTTCTTTCCTATTGGCCAAATACCAAGGAAAGGTGCACCAAGGTAAAGTTTTTTAATTATATGTACAGCCGAGGGAAATTGCCTTTATGTAATTACTAGACTGACAGGCGTATATTTTATTAATAACAAATAGTATTTGTTGCCAGGAATGAATTACAGATAGTTGATGTACATTGATAGTAATGATATACAGAAATGGGTATTTTAAAATTGGGCAGTGCAAATGAATCCTCAAGATTCTCTTTGCACATTAATATACTGAGTTTTCAAGTCCAAGCAAAGTTATACTTTTCCTTGAGGAAAGAATTTTTCTTCTGGGATAAGAAAGAAGGAAAAAACCCACTGATAATGTACACATTCCTGTTTCAGAGAAAAAAACCTAAAGGTTAGAGTTCAGTGGAAACATCTGATGAATAGGATCCTTGAAAAGACCTGGAGTATCTCTGGTTGGTCTTAAAGAATTGGGCAGTGGAATTAAAAGAGTTGATCAGAAATACTGTCATCCACAATCTAAGGTTCCTATTCCCAAGGATTCTCATGAGAATGAATTTGTCTTTGCTGACTGTCCTGTACAGAGTTAAGGACAGTTGGTTCTGCCTATGAAAACACAGACTCTCTGGGTAATTTGCTGAATCTTGGAAAAAAAATATTATTTAGGAACTTACTTTTGTGGGACGTGATTGCTATCAGATACATTTCAGTATTTAATTTGTGAAACCTGACAGATTACAATAGCTGCTAATTCATTGCGCCTCCTTAAGATACTGTATTAGCTTCCAAAGGTAGCTGATCTGCATTATCAGACGTCCCATGATTAGAAAAGGACGTAAATAAAGACTTTACTGAGGCAGCCCTGGAAATCTTAAAAAACATCTACATAAAGAATGGAAGAGTGAATCATCACTTGGCAAGCAGAATCTCATCATTATGATCCCACAAAAACTACAGAAGAATGTGCAGCAAGACTCGCAGTGAGGGAGCAGAAGTCCAAGGTCAGACAGTGAGTCTGAGGCTAATTCAAAAATATAGTAGAGCTTTATTTTTAGTCTCCTATGCTATTTAATAGCAACAGTTTCTCTATCAGACACTGAACTTGTCAGGCTACAATAGAAAAAAATACATCAGTAACTGGAAAATCAGTTTCTTGCAGAGCATGCATGGAGTTGCTTCTAGTATCCTGTAGCACTCCTCCTAAGCTACTCCCAGGAACAGGCTTTTGCTCTACTACATTATTGTAGGTTTACTTGGGGGTGGGTGCGGGGGTGCTCTTTTCACTTCCTTATCTGATTGTTCTTTCTTTCTTCAAATACACTCTGTGTTGACTGAGAAACAGTCACATTCTTTGATTTGTGACAGTCTATTTTACTTTTCTTTCAGTGTATTTGGCTTTGTGATTTCTTTCCTTACACTGAACATTGTCTGTGCAAGTACCTCTTCTACTGTTACCATGAAACAACTGAATAGTTGGCTCCAGGAAACTAATTCTGCAAAGCTACGTGACATCATCTTTCTCCAAAACATACCTCTTTCAAGTCAAACTCTCTGGAAACTAATCTCTCTCTATGCTCCACCTTGGTGAGGGTTTTTTCCTTTGTTACCTTTAAATCAGCTTTATAATCCATTATGTATAGCCAAAGAAAACCATTTCTGTGGTCTCACTAGAGTGATTCAGGCAATCTCAGAATATATGTATTATTCTTCCTCCCTAAATCCTTTCCCCCTTTATTCTTATTGTAGATCTGATGTGACATGTGCAGAGCACCAAGCTAAGCTGGGTGGTGGATTCTGTTCTCTGCTGTATCATATATGTGATGGCTCAGTGGGCACAAAAGCAATGAAAATAAACAGCAAGCTACTGCAGATTTCGAGAGAAGGGCTTATGGAACCAACAAAAACCCTACAAAATACAAACCATAGGTTTTGTGGTCAAAGATAGGATGAGTAAAGCACAGTAATTACTAACACCAAACTGTAACACAAGTGTTTGGATATACTTTCCGAAATAATTTCTGACTGACAAGAGTGAAGTTATTCAGCTTTTTATTAAAATTCTCCAATCATTTCTTAACATTGACTCTTCAGGTGACCAATTTGTTAACAAAACTTCAACCCCAAATTTTCCCAAAATTTTCCATTTCACCTTCACCATATTCTATTAATTTTGAAGATCACAATGGCTGCTAATTAAACGAGCTTTGTGCGCCCAGATTTCTACCAAGACAGGACTGAATTCAGAATTGCTTAGTAAGTTTTAGCTGGTTTTCAAAGTTATTCTCATCATAATTTATAAATAACCACAAAGCACACTAAGCATGTGTGATAGCATGTAAAAGCAATGAGAAAACTGAAGGAGTATTTTATATAGAAATATTTTTTCCACTAAGCATTTAGTAAAAATATCAGTAGTAAAGAACCTCACTCTAACTTCTTGTCTCATCCACATTCTCTACTAAATGGGAAGTGGTACACAACAGTTCTACTGACTTGAACTTCCCACCACAGAGGCCACTGCAACCACCTTTACCATGACCACGCTAAATGCGTTTACCACGGAACGCATCTGCTGACAGGTGCAATTGGCAGATTAGTCCAAGCAAACGCTGTTCTAGGTGAGCAGGCTGAGCAACTGCTGCGTGGCTCAGGCTGCCTCACAGAGTGGTATTGTAGCCGATACCCAACATACTCACATATGCTTTGCTGTATCAGTAAACTTAACTTTAGATTACACTGGTTTGTGCTGGAAATCGGAAAGGTTTTCCACATAACTGGACTACAAAAAGAGTGATGTAAGTTTCTAACAGGGCAGAAGATATCACCTTCCGCCTGAGCAAGGATTGAAAGCCCTCACACCAGGTCTCCCTTCTTTTTGGCAGACTTTCATGCATGTAAGAGTGACAAAGAAATTGTTAAAAGGAAATTATTAAAAATGTCCCTATCTTTATACTGTGGCTTATAAAAAAGGTGCAGAGTCAGTCTTTTTCTGTTCTGTTCACACTGCACTAGGTGGGCTTGGCAAGTCACAAAGGACTGCAATAACTACCAAAAAAAACCAAACCCAAAAAGAAGAATCAACAAATGAAAAAAAGGTGACAGGAAAAGAGAAAAGACTGTTAAGAAGTTAAAATGTAGTATATCTGTATTTGTGTATTATACACATATACACAACAATACGTAAGTTTATTATTATTTGGGGAACAGAGCTAGAAAAGAAGCAAGGACATAATATCAATATTGCATGGTCTAGAGCATAAAGTTAGAAAAAGAAAGAGGAAACAGTGTTAGTCAGTTTCAGTGAGAAGCATTTCTTTATTAGCAGAGACACTATTTTTCCACAGATTCCTTCAGCATTTTTCTCTGTAATCCCTGTTTTTTGTGGTGTTTTTGTTTTTTTTGGTGTTTTGTTTTCTTTTCTGTTTGGTTGTTTGTTTTTTTTTGTAGACAAACATTGTCAGATTATATTCTCTCTTAAAGACTCATGAATCAAAAGTTAAGGTGGAAGACACTTTTTTTTTAAAGGAGTGCATCTTTTAGAGCAGAGAGTGAAAATACGTATGTTATGAGCAAAAAATCATGGCATAGGTAAATGAAGACTTTGCCAAAACTTAGAAAAAATCCTGATGTCATGCACAGTGGCTAAGCCTTACTGATTATTGTAAGTGAGCTTCATCCCTACTCATAGAGTCCTATATACTTTGGGCAGGTTGTTTATGTGAAAAATATACAGCAATACAATAGTAGAGTATTAATCTACTGCTTCTGAAACTGTAACAACTCTGCAGGATTTCAGTGTACCACTACTGGAGCCAGAAGAAAGACTGAAGAATACCTCTGTTCCGGAAATGCAGAAAGAAGTGTGATGTATTTTCAGAGGTAGCAGAAAATGCAGACAAATGCAGGGGTTGGTAAGGTCCCTGCCAAAACCTCATTTTAACAACAATAATGTAGTAGATTATCTCAGCCCTCTGCACTGAGATAAGATGGTAACACCACAAGCTGAAAGTGTTTGTGGCAAAAGTCAAGTATAAAATATTTATGTCCTTCCTCAAATAGTTCTGAGTTTTTATCAGTATTCTCTGTGTCCGAGATTTTATTTCTTTATTCTTGTGAAATAATATGAAATAACTTCAGCTGGGTTAAGTATAATGCTGCTGAATACTTTTTTTTATAACTCCTCATTTTATTTTTATTTTGCTTTTCTAGACCAGCAGTTCAAGAATATTTTCGGTGTTGAGCTGCCCTATTGCACAACCTCAGAAATCTGTTCTGCCTGCCAATAAGTTACACAGTAGTAGTTTCTTTATCCTGTTCACTGCTCCTTTCCTTAAATGTCATTAACATTTTAGCATATCTAACAAAGACTAAAGGCTTAATCACCTTGCTCAATCCCCATGATACTAATGTTTTGTTGTTTCACAAACAAAACAAAACAAAACAAAATCAAACCAAAGCAAATCAAACCACCAAAAAAACCAAGGGTGACCCTTGCATCAAACACATTTTGAGCTAATATTTTGGATCACAATGTTCTGTTTTGGCAAAATTTATTGTTACTGTTCCTTTTAAATCTTTTGCCTCTCTGGCATCTCTGGACAAACTTCAGGACCTCAAGTATCAGCATTTGGATTATTCATGGATATGCTCAGGCTCTAAATCTGGGCTGACATTCTTCCTTTTATTCTCAACTGTACCCAGGTTGGTCTCCAGAAATGTCAAAAAATGGGAGACTGATTCTGATCACCTAGAACTGAATTTCATCCTATTTCCTGTCTTGAGTCCATCTGGATTCATCTTTAAAGGAAGAGATTTATGCAGTCTGCTGAATTTCGAAGAGCAATGAATGAAATGTGCCTTCTTACTTCACTTTTTAATGCATAGGAATCCTTGATTCTCTGCACCTTTTCAATACATTAATATTTCTATGAGTGATTTGAAATACTTCCATATCAAGACCAGAATTAACATAATAGGAATTCCCATAAAACTCCTGTGTAAGGATCTCAAGGAACAGAGAGGGTTACATCCTGATTCTACTGTGCTTTTAAGACATTTAATGAAGTACACATGTATTTAGTAGGAATCATCCTATTTTATGGTTGGGTTTTTTTTTGCTATTAAAATAACAACTCCATAATATAAACTTCAGACAAACCTGCAGTCATAAAGCTTTTGCATATTGGAACTGTACTGCAAAAAAACCCCACCTAGTACCATACTCCCTGTTATTTGAGAAAATGTATGTGAAGAGACAGGTGTCCAACAGGGACTAGGTTTCTGCCATTATGTTCATATAAATTTTTGGTTGCTTTATGCTCTTTATTTTGCTGAAGTTCATATGTTGCTGAAACACATTTTTCATATGAATAAAAAGAAATAGTTACTACAGCGATGATTATTTCCATAAGATAGTTTTAGGAATAATGCCACGTGTCAGAAAACATTTTTGGAAGTCAGATGAATCTACAGGTTTCCATTATGATTGGCAGAGGCTAATAGGATGCTTGCCTTTATTTTCTTGGTTTTATTTCCCTTCTTTGTATATTTCTCATTGCATTCAATATGCATGAAGGGTTTCATTATTTTTTTATAATACAATGTTTTTATTTTGTCTTTTATAGGCCTGAAAAATTCATTAAAGAAAATTCTTGATACAGGACAATACAATTCACATACGAAAATTGTTTTCATTTATGCAATTTTGTCTTAAATATCAATCTAACAGAGAATAGGAATCTGACTGTAATTTGGATTTTTGTTTGGGCAATGTCTCAACTCTCTACTCAGGTCGATGATGTATTCAGTATTTTACTAATTCCACGAAAACACAGAAGGATTCTACATGCTCCCAAGCTTTCAAACCTCCCACACATTCTGCACAGAACTGATCTACATTCATGTAGAATATAAGTATATAAGTATATTGTGCTACTAGGAAAATTCACCTTTAGAATCCTGAATTTCCTGGGTAGCTAAAAGAGCTAAACTGATTTTGCTCTATAATTACTCACTTATTGTATCACCACAAACTGTTATTACAAAAATGTAAAGAAACTGGACGAGGCTTTGGGTAATCTGATCTCGTAGAGGGTGTCCCTCCCCATGGCAGGAGTTTCGAACTAGATGACCTTTGAGGTCCCTTCAAACCCTAACCAGTCTATGATTCTATGCTTCTAACTAAAATGGTGGGAAGAAAACCTGGCTTTTTGTATTACATAAGAGAAGCTAAATTCTTTGCCTCAAAGGGAGGCATGCTGTCTTGAGGAGCCTCAAAGCAGTGACATTCTAATGTTTATACTGTAATTTTTCCTTCCTTTTAATCAAAAATAGTTTCAGATTTTATGTAAATACAAGCACAAGTATTCCTTGAAGATGCAAGAAAAGACAAGTGTCAGGCACTCCTAGTTAGAAATAACATGAGGTTTCACACTCAAGTCATCTTAGGCTAGACAGTGTGTCTGCACGACCAGTTTCTCTAGCAAAGCCATTTCCTCTGTAACCACACCATGTAAGTAGCCAGTGTCCTCCCAAAATGGCCACTCGCTTTGGGAGGTGACACGAGAGGGTCTTCCAGTCGGCATGTCCCTGAGCAGCACGCTTTAGTGAGGTCCTAGAAAATCCGGATGTTCGCTTCACAGTCTTCACACTGTCTGAAGCTCCTGAAAGTGGTCTGGGAACAGAGCAGCTGTTTCACACCTTTGTATTCAGGAATGAAATAGCCCCTCTGTTTTTAATCGCAGCATTCTTGAAATTAGAATGTCAAGGTAGCACAAAATACCATTATACTAACTCGGTAACACAAATGATTTCATTGGTAAACGGCCTAACTACTGTTTATTCTGTGCTATAAAAGCAAACCCAGTCCTCTATGTCTCTTTCTTACAGGCTACATATTAAAGCTCAAAGACATTATTTAATACCTCACCTGCTTTATTACATGGTATTTCCTGTGGAAGAATGCAAATGAGTCAAGCTCAGAAAATAAACATTGCCCTACTGCCTGGGGAGACACATAACATTTCCACAGATGATTTGATTATCAGCAAATTAGCACCAACAGAACAAATGGCAGCAATTCAGGAGTTAGCGAAAGAAGGTGTTTTCAGAAAATGCCATAAATGGAGAAGTAAAGGAAGGAAAAAAGCAAGTATTTGTCCCCTATGCAACCATGGTTATCTTTGAGTGAAAAATCACTGGAAGGAGCTGGGAAATTAGCAGCTGAATAGGTTACGAGCTTTAGAAACAATCAATTTTTATACCAGTTTTTTCAAGCAGAAAATGAAGGGAAGAAAGCTTTTTCCCCAGAAATTCTAAATTTACCAGTATTTCATTTTCTGTTATCTGTTCTTGTCCAAAATAGTGTTTGTTATCAAATTATTTCAATTCTCCTAAAGATTAATATGACAAGAAAACTTTCATCTACATTAAAGAAATAGTGATTCAGATGCCTAATGCTAGAAATGCTGAAATATCACAGGTCTGATCTACACGAAGAGCTAGTTAGTTTTCTACTGCTTTTATCAATTGTTTTCCCAGAAATAAAAGGATAACTTCTTAAAAAGTGCTTATCCATGCAAGCCTTTATAACAAAATACTACAGCTATCTCATTTTTAATAACACAGAAATGAAAAAAAAATCTTTAAACAATACTTAAAGCCAATAATTATTTTAAATAGCTCATGACTGGATGCGAATGGATGTGAATATAAAACAGGGAATGTACTAGCAAACTGACAACTATTTAAAATGTTTCTATCAATATCAATTGTTTTCACAGTAATCCTTCAAAGCAACTAATGTGCAATAGACTTCCGATATATATAGCAACTCTCTGTTCAGCAGGAGAACCCTATAGCTCCATAGTATACCCTATAGCAATAGACTCCATAGCTGTTCTGAAGACCAAGATTTGGCGGGAGGGAAGTGGCAGTGCAATGGTAAATAGCTTTACAGCGACTGGAACATGTTGTTAAAGTTGGTTGGTGCTTTGAAGAGCTCTTTCCCTAACTCGACAAGCTCGCTCTTTCTTCACTATCTTCAGGTTGCACAGGATCACGTCCAGGCAGGTTTTGAATATCTCCAGAGACTCCACAACCTCTCTGGAAAGCCTGTTCCAGTGCTCTGTCACCCTCAAAGTAAAGAAGTTTTTCCTCATGATGAGCTGGAACATCCCTTGTTACAGTTTGTGGCCATTGCCCCTTCTGCTGTTGTTAGGCACCACTGAAATGACTCTGGTCTTCTCTTGACACCATCCCTTTAGATATTTCTGAGTATTGAAATCCTTCTCAGTCTTCGCTTCTCCAGGCTAAACAGACCCAGTTATCTCAGACTTTCCTTGTAAGAGAGATGTTTCTAGATGATCTCCAGAGCTCCCTTTCAACCCCTACCATTCTGTGATTCTGTGATTCCCTCTAGGTACAGCTAAGGTGTATCTTGGGCTGTTATTTAACCACATGTTTAATCTATTGTTAATAATAATATAGAACTCCCACATCCTTTTACAGTTTCATGAAGTCCACTAGAAGGGTTTGAGATGTAGTTGTTTTTTATCTGATAAGCTACATAAATGTCCAAGCCAGGAACAGAATGGATGGATCCTAATTCAGGATCTGATGTAGGAGAATACTTGAATCCTTAACATTAAGGACATGAATCACACAGATTTCTTACTCTGTTACAGTTAAATACATGTAAAGCTTACACATTCCTCTCTATCTGGTACATAATTTCTAAATTAGATGAAAATGAAATATTAAGTTGTATTAAAGCTCACTTACACTGACGCTTTTAAGGTGGTAAAATTCTACAAATCTGTTCAGAAGGGCAGAAGAAGGATTAGCTGAAAATCGCTTCACCACTTCCTTGTGAACCCAGCTGTTCTCTTAAAATCCTGTTTTCCTTCAATTTCAAAAGCACTTCAGCAAATTTACCCACAATAAAATAAAAAACCAATATGTATTAACTCATAAAGCAAGATGGCATCAGATTGGAGATATTTTAGACATCTTCAAAAACCTATCCATAATTTTGTGAACTAAGAAGGAAAAAAGTAAGAATCATATGCGAAGTCCAGGTAACTGTGCAGCTAATGTGATTACTCACAGACACAGGGTATTTTGAAGTGTTAACAAGTTACACTTCACAAGGTTTGCTGAGTCTTACATCAAAGTGCAAGATTATGTCCATGAGTGAAAGTGCAGAGAAGAACATTTAAGTTAATTTAGATAATTTCTTTCTGCATTGCATGCCAAAGTAGCACTTCTGTTGAATTTTATTGTACCAAATTAACTGTATGAGAGTGGCTAGCTGTAGCGTACACACAACTTTAAAATTGCTATAATGGCAACTAGTGTATCAAAGCCAATTAAAAAAGTTAGGTAACTTCTGGATAAATCCTTGTTTGTTCTTAACCTGCCTACTGTGCTCTTAATTTTTAGTCATCCACTAAGAAAACGTTCCAAATTTAATGGGAAAACTTACTACTTATTTCAAATCTAACTCAAAATCTAGAGAATTAATGTGAAAGTTTTACAAATTAAATTTGTGGGAAATTAAGAGGTATCTCATGAGTTTAGACATTGGCTGTGGTTTATGACATCAAATTAGTTACTGAAGTTTATACATATCTCTAAACACATTATTTGTTTCTGCTCAGAGTTCTACAAGGTTACAAATTGTTTTGAGGGAGGACAAAATGGGTAAAAGAACACTTCAATTCTGAAAAAAACCCAGAGGATATGGGATAACAGTATCATAGAATCATGGAATGATTAAGGTTGGAAGGGATCTTAAAAACCTAATTTCAACCCCCTGCCATGGGCAGGGACACCCTCCGCTAGACCAGGCTGCTCAACCTGTTCTTCTGAGTAACTCAAACTGAGACTTAAATGTGGAGATGAATGCACAGGTGCCCTTCTTCACCCATACCTCTGTATGTGATTCCTTATCTTTCTTTTGGATGCAAACTGTTACAGACTTTTTAAAAAATCATACATGCACAGTATAAACATTATTAAGGAGATAAATAGATCTATGACCTACTGGACAAATGAGATTGTATGCTTCTAAATACGGCTGAAATCACAGAAATTGGACTAATTATATTTATTTTCAAACACGAATACATAAAGACAAAAAAAAAATTGTCAGAGATGAATGATACTAGTCAATGACACAAGTTAGAAATGTTAAGTTAGGAACAATGTCTAGAAAAGCTGCTAGTAAAAGAAACTTCTAATGTTGGGGGTGATACCAAGCATTGCTCAACAAATCAGGAATTCAGCAAGTGTATCATCTCAGGGAACAAACGTAGCAAAGTCTCCAGGTGAGACTGCTGCTAGATAAATGCCTGTAACAGACTCCCATTTTAGTCCTAGTTTTGCAGTTTTGTCAAAGGAGTTGACCTTTAAGGAATATACAGAATATACACAGGCAACATATCAAATCAAACAGATTTCCTGTTTTTAACACATGACGTTTAAATATTCTTTTTATTGAACAATTTATAAAACTTTTACAGAATACTAAAAATTTTGAAGACTTCAAAAATGTTAATCTTATAATTAACAGTCAGGGGCATACTTTCTTTGCACAAGCAAGACAGTGATATTCCAAACCTATCGCTATGAACTTTACAGAAATAGACAACCATCTGCCTGCGTGCTAGAGCAGAAGCATTACGTTTTTTCCACATGTGTGGAGGGATTTCACAACGAAGCAGATAAAACAGCTAAGCTCATAAAGAATTGTTTCATGGAGCAAAGAACAATGCATTTCATATTGAAGTAAAAAAGTTTATTTACCCAGAAAGGAAAAGAAAAAAAGGTAGCTCAGGGTGCACTATTTACCCTTCACTGTATTCCTTATCTACACAATCTTTCCTTTCTATTGTTTGACCTAGCACTTGATGCTCAGTAATAAAGATTAAATTTATACTGGCAGCAAATTTTCTACACTGCATTTAAAGTTGGAGGTTTTGAAATAAAGCTTGTAACAATCTCTCGTTTCTGGATAACTTTTGTAATTTGCAGTAAAAAGAAAAAAAGGAAATCCTGAAAGCAGTATTAAAGAGAACTGAGGCTTCAGGTGGCTGCACACCTATGCTTTAGACTAAATCCTCACTTTGTACACTTTGGCATATATCCAGTGTTGATACCTGCAGTTTAACTTCAGCAAATATACTTGTTTGTATCCATAGTTTCCTATTTCATTAGAAAAATGGACATGGATTTCCACTTTTCAAAACTGTCATTTAAGGATATTTCAGATTTCAGAGGTATCTGATTGTTTAGAGTAAATACACTATGTATTTACATAGACTGGTTTGGCCCTATTACAGCCATCATGACACTTAGGACTTGAACATATTTCTCGTAAGGACAGAACAAGCTGCTGCAGTTTCTTAGTTAAGATGCAATCTAGTAGGAAAATGCAATACTGCATCTAATAAGATGCTATCAAGTTGAACCACGTAACTGAGATAATGACATTCACTTGCTTTCACTCTAGAAGATGGTCCTATATGTTGTCAGAAATATACACTAAGAAACTCAATGGTGTATCTTAACCTAGATATGAAATAAACAAATGCACACATCCTAAGGAAGCCAAGATACCTACACAGAGTTTCTACGTAAGACCTTGTGGTATGCCATGTTCTCTTTTATCATGCTAGTTGAGTGTATGATATATTTTCTTGCTGAAGTTTAGTTAATCGTAGGTACGAGGTAGATCACTAAAATGATTAATAAGTATATATTACTGAAATGTATGGGCATATATTACACTATGATTGAAGAAGATCACAGCTATCTTTAAGGAGTCAAGAGAATTTCCTTGACTGGAAAAAAGTTTCTGGATTGCATAAATGATAATTTACTTTCTCCTTTGCAAGGTCTATAGTAAATAATCATAAAATTATTACAGATGCCTTTATCTCCTCTGAGTTCTCTCCAGACTTCTTGAAGAACTGGTTCCCGAATAACACAAGTTTATAATGATAATTCAGTTGGGTAATTTCTGGTCCCATTACATGAAATTATCAGTCTCATTGAAACTTTAGGATTAAATAAAACCACTTTATGCTTCATTTACTTTTCAGCCACTTAATATAGGATACATCAAACCTGATCCTGATCTGTATAAACATGCAATGTGACAGCACATGCCCTGGGTTGTAGCTGCCCCAGTGAGCTGCCGATGAGCCTGTCAGACACCACAGCCCTGGCTGACCCAGGAATTTTAAGCATGAGGGAGGAGGCTGTTCCCTGTATTGACTGGTGAGGTTGTAGAGGGTAAATGCAGAGTGCTGTGAAAAGAGGGACTCTAATTCATCTTCTCCGTACAAAGGGAAAAAAGAAGAGAAATGTTCTTTTTGCAGTGGCAGAACTATTAAAAGATATCCTATGCAGAAAAATGGATCGCTGTTAAAATCTCATCATTAAGCATGCCTGCAACCTTCAGCAAAGCAAATGGCATCTCTTCCAATTTTAGAAAAAAAGAAAAGATATCTCATGGAAACTAGACATTCAACCATTAAAAGGATGATATGATTATAAAGCTGAGGTTATATTCTCAAAAGGAGCTATGATTCTATTCTATTCTATTCTATTCTATTCTATTCTATTCTATTCTATTCTATTCTATTTGTTTCAGGGTTTTTAAAGCCTATATTCTGATTTTATTGAATGGAATTTTTACCGGTGTATCTAACATAGGATGCTTCAGTCCGAAGCATCAGAGATGTGGTTACAATTGCGACTTACTGTAGTAGTCCCTTACTTTTAATTTGCTCTTTAGGTATTCAGGCAGTCATAATTCAGTCATATTTTCACACATGATTTTTGACATAAAGTCACAGAAAGAGAGCAAAGGGGACCCCTTCATTTACACAGGTAAGATAAACATGTGACATTCCCTTGGAAATGTAGCTGGAAGACAGTCAGCGCATCCCATTGTATGAACTCAACAGGTCTGTACTGGTTAAGCTTCAAATGAGAGAAAATGGTGTAGGATGACATATTTTTGAAAGAGCAACTCAAACATAGTTGTTTCAGTCAATGGAGCAGAAGGTACTTCTACCAGTCTGTGGCACAGGAGGTAAGTACTCAGTCCAGATAATATGTTTCATACATAAATTATGTCATTTTTCATTAAAAACATGAAACTGTAGAAGACTCCTTGAGACTGTCAGATCAACTGGAAGGTAGGGCTAGGTCAGAATGTGGCAGCAATCAGACACTGGTAGAAGGTATCAGTGGAGTCCAGACAAGGCATCACCCAACAGAGCAACAGAGCGGTTGTGCATATACACTGATATGGCCTATTCCCACAGGATGTCTATCAAACTCCTGCTGACTCCTGGCATAACCCTCGAGAAAAGCCAAAACTTGGTCCCACCCAGAATACTGCAGATGATGCTGATACAAAGGATGCCAACTGCATTCTTTGGAACACAGAGGGGAATTCCAGCACATAAAATATATGCAAATAAATAAAATACTTTACTGAAATACTGAAAACACTTCTCTGAAACACATACTGAACGGTAACAAAATTTGTTATCTTTGAAGGAAACCTGCTTTTTTGGTTGCACTATATTAGGAATTATGGTGCACTTTGTACAGCTGCCATGTATTGAATGTATTCCCTCTACAACTACCTGAAAGGGAGTTGTGGTGAGCTGGGGGTTGGCCTCTTCTCGCAGATAACTAGTGACAGGACAAGGGGAAATGGCTGCAAGTTGCNGTCCCACCCAGAATACTGCAGATGATGCTGATACAAAGGATGCCAACTGCATTCTTTGGAACACAGAGGGGAATTCCAGCACATAAAATATATGCAAATAAATAAAATACTTTACTGAAATACTGAAAACACTTCTCTGAAACACATACTGAACGGTAACAAAATTTGTTATCTTTGAAGGAAACCTGCTTTTTTGGTTGCACTATATTAGGAATTATGGTGCACTTTGTACAGCTGCCAGGTATTGAAAGCAAGTGCAAGTAGTATGCTCAGATGCCAAATGCATAGAGGATATTCACAGAATTCAATTTTAACAGTGAAAATGTGAAAATATACAATTTATTATAAACTTGTGAAAGGCTGAAAAGTAAAATATCCCCTAATATCTAAGCAACACACAACATTTTTTTGTTTTTGGTTTTTGAGCTCACAGTCATTGATTGCTTTCACATATAGTGAGCGTAATGACCTACTTTCAGACAGTAACTCAAGGTGATGTTAGCTCAGATATACCGGCAGTCTGGCAAGGGCATCTTTAACTCTAGTTGCCTGTATTTCGTACCATAGGAAGTTCATTAGAAAGATGTTACAGTTACACAGTCATAATCTAGATGATTATTTTGGTCTTTTCCTGTATATCAGTATGCCCTGAGAATTATTCACTGCCATTCATAACGCACTGTACCTTAAAAGCTAAAACACTTTTTGAAGCCAGCTGTAAAATCTGGCATAAAAAAGAACTTTCTGAAAAGCAGTAATGAAAAATAATTACAATTGCAAAACAGAAACCCTAGCAGTTATTGATCAGTTTGTCTGAGCCTTGATTCTTTTTACAAAGAAACCAAAATTGTTCAAAGAATTAATTTTTATGCAAATTCTAATTAAATTATGTTCATTTGACTAATTTGCACATTACAAGTAACAGTAATACAATAGAAGTATAAATGAGCTGCAGAGTGAAAAAAACCCTTTTTCAACAAAGAACCAGGCACAGTGGCGAAAAAACCCACAGTCTGTAGAAATGGAAAGCATAAGCTTTTGGGGAAAGCTTCTCCTTATTTTCCTAAGTCAACTTTCTTCTTTCCCAGAAATATTAGGTTGCATAACATGCATTAACTCGGTGCACAACAATTTGCACAAATAACTTTTTTTTTTTCATTAACTCAAGCCTGCAACATTTACTATTGTGCAGGACTGATATCACCCATCTTACCCTCCAGTTATTCTAAATATCTCAATGAACCTACTCCTGAGTTACCAACAGTAACTGACATGGAAAGCAGAGAAACATGATGATCATTACCTCTTCCCCTTCTCCAGCTCTGAAGAAGCATAAGATAAGCATTCAGAATCATGGAATCATAGCATCATTAAGGTGGAAAGGACCTCTAAGATCATCAAGTCCAACCGTCAACCCAACAGCACCATGTCTACTAAACCGTGTCCTGAAGTGCCATGTCTACATGCTTTTTGAGCACCTCCAGGGATGGTGAATCCACCCCCTCCTCTGGGGAGCCTGTTCCAATGCCTGACAACTCTTTCAGTGAAGAAATTTTTCCTAGTATCCAATCTAAACCTCCCCTGGAGCAATCTGAGGACATTTCCTCTTGTTCTATCACTTGTTGCTTGGGAGAAGAGACCAACCCCCACCTCACTACAACCTCCTTTCAGGTAGATGCAAAGAGCGATTAAGTCTCCCCTCAGCCTCCTCTTCAGACTAAAAAACCCTACCAGCTTTGTTGCCCTTCTCTGGACATGCTCCAGCACCTCAATGTCCTTCTTGTAGTGCTTAGATTTCACAACTAATAGAGAAGGAATGAACCATGACTACCTTTTTCGCAGAACCGACCAGTGAAGCGTAGCGGGCAGTCGCACTGAAACGAGGTGGCCCCAGTAGGCAGTGAAAGAGGATGACAAGTCCCTCCGTTACGGCACATTCCTTCCTGGCATACAGATTGCGATTCAGGGGAAATCTGAGAGGGCACAACAGGGTCAGGCAGCTCAGACACATCAGAAGAAACCATAGGGAATGCTGTTGACAGACGTGTGGGTACAGGAATCCTGAAAGGATAGAGACAACATATCAGAACAAAAAATCATGAGACCAAATTTTTTCACTAGATTTCAGCTTCATTTAAAAACAGTAGGGTTTATTGTTGTTTAGAAATTCAGATTATGTTTAGGAAAACATGAGTACGTTAATAATTCCCAAATCAAGTCCCCCTCCTGAAATCTAGCAAAAAGGTAATGAAGGTATTTTTCCCTGTGAGGCAGAAAGAAATAACCTCCATGCATGTAGCACAGTTTGCATGTGCTCTCATAATTCCTTTTTGGGGGATGTCAACAATGGAGTGATAAATAAATACAGGCCTGTATTATTAAATATTTTATTGCTTGAAGTTACCAAATCTCATAAGGCTGTTCTAGAAGACATGACTTCCATACAAGTAGATTAAGCATGTGTATGCAGAAGGCAAATGCTGTAGTGCAGCAATACAGTATATTTTAATTCACAGAAGTAACTGGGGGGGAGAAAGAGAGATGGTTTTGTTTTGATTTTTCCCTATAAATTTTCTTGTTTAGAATGACATTATCTGTCTCTTCTCAATTTTTGATCTTTCACATTACCTACTAGATTGATATGTCCTCCTTTATAATTATTTCTTATCTCAAGTTGATGGAAATTAGTTCACAGTATCACCTGTTTGTCCTAATTATCTGTTTATTAACGCTTTTTGTTTTATACAGAGAGCTAAATTTGTGACTCGCTAAACCCACACAAATTTAAGGTTAGTGATTTACTAACCAAACAACTTTTACGCATCACAGAAATTACTATGATGAAGGCAAAACAAAAGCAATTGAAAGTCACAAGAAGATTCATGGCTATTTAATAAGCTTGCATAATTAAAAAAAAAAAAGAGTTTTCTCTAAATTTTGCCAAGATCTAGAGACTCTTCTTTCATTTTATGAAGTTCAAGACATTCTACTTTTTTACCAGAAAACAATTTTTAATTCTGAAATTTGGCAACAGTCTAATTTTATCCAATAATATATCTTCCTATTTTTACTTCATTAGTAATTTAGAATTTCTAAATATTTCTCTTCTGTGTTAATGTTGTGAAAAAAAAAATCATATTAGGGAAAAGGAGACTAGATTGAACTGAAATGTCACTAACGTTTTGTCCAAAACAGAACACAGAAATTGCATACTTCATACAATGGTTTATAGGCATCACAGTCAGTGAAAGGCAGCAATGTGTTAAACATCAACAGCCAAATAATTTTTTGTTTTGGTAAAAACCTGCTTTACAAAAAATAAAAGCAGTGAAAGAGGTGTGATGTGAATCCTTCAGCGTTACCATGCATTCTCCACTCCAGGCGTTTGTTTTCTTAAATGTAGCTTCCAAATTTTTTACATGACAACCTGAAAACTGATTTTAATAATTTACTTTTCTGAAACCATGTTTTAGCAAGTACTAATAAACTTCATAACATTGGGGAAAAAAATAATGTAACACATCGCAGTTAAGTATGGCGTGTGAAACTCTCACTAAATGAGAAAATGAAAAATCGGTTCTCTGAATCATTACTACAGCACATGCAAGACCTGTACGAAGACAATGATACACGCTGAGAGGCAGGTAGAAGGAAAAGAAACTGGACAGAGGAAGGACAGAAATCATTCAGGATGAAGTAAGTACCTAAGGGGACCCAGAGAAAGGCACAGTAACTCAGAAAGGTGCAGAGCCCTGGGAAAGAGCAAAAGGGACACAAGGCTTAGGTGACAGCAAAGAGGAGATGTGCAGAGCAATGATGGTAAGGGAACGGTTAGAGGGGGATACTGAAGCAGGGACGCACACTGCTACCCAGATAACGAGATAGCCAAAACATGCACTGTGGTGGTTGGAAATGAGGATACAGGGATTTCAATGCACTTAAGAGTCATCCACTGTCTATGACAGAAAAGCATCCAAAAAGATGGCAGACAACAAGAAGTCTGAAAACAAATCCCTAAAAGATTTTGGAGGCTGAGGACTTGCTGATAAGAGGCTTTTTAAGATTTTTAAGAAAATAGGTGACTTCCTGCTTGTTTCCATTCACATGGGTAGAAAAAACAACATTTCCATTTATATGAATAGAATTACAACAAAGAAATTGCTGGGTTTAAAACCATCTTTTTCTCCTAAGGGAAATAACTAACATGATCTTCGTATGGGCTATTCCGTACAGAGCAGCACTAAGTGTGCATTAATGTGTGTGCTGTCTTCTGGCAGGCTAGCACAGCAAATTAAAAATGCTTAGTCACCTGCTGCTGAGATTAGAACCACAGATTAAAAAAATTTAAAATCTTCATTTTCTCCCAAAACATAAACTAAATGTACAAGAAACTCTGAACTAATAGGAGGCTTACATAAAGAATCAGACATTTACAGGAGAAATTTACTGGGAGCTGTTACTGGGATTTGGAGTTCATTTTTCTGTCCCTCCCGAAAAAAAAAAATAATCAAGAACAAAAACTAAATAAAACTTGGGGAAGAATCAGGGCATAAACTAAGCTTTCACTACTAGGTATTAGAGAGACCATCTGTCTAGTGACAGATAACCCTAGAGATGATCATTGTCAAATTTATTCTTCTGAATTTGGTCACGGAGACCGTCAGGGGTGAAATACTGAATGAGAGAGAGATCTGCCTGACCGGGATACGTGAGTGCATTCTTGCATGCACTGGAAGCACTGATCTCCAGCTGTGGAAGTTTCGCATCCCCTTTCTGGCAGGAAGCTGCTGTTTTTCTCTAAAATAGAATCACAGGAGTGCGCTTCAAATGAGATTTTATGAGCGCAAGTAAATGCATCCTCGCTTCATTTTTTGGTTGACATTCTAATCCGCGGAGAAGAAAGACAGGAAAGCTCCTTGGCAGGTTGATTTCTCCCCGGTTCATTTGCTAGGTTTTCGCAGGGTGTCAGCCTTTGCAGTGTTGTTCTGGATGTTTTGCTTCTAGATGGTGCCTGACTGCCTACGTGCCGGCACCGCTTCCAGGCACCCTGCAGCTCGCTGCCTTACTGCAAAAGCGGAGAAGAGTTTGCCTGGGCTGGTAGCGGGACAGACGTCTGCAGCTGCACTCAGAAGCCTTTCAAGCTGCTGCTGTGAATAAGTAACGACCTCGGCTCAACGCAGTTTAACTAAAACATTTATTTGAATAAAGAGCCGGGGAGTGTTTAAAGTAATTTAGTAATTGAGGCGTTAGAAGTTTTGCAATGTGTAACAAAAATAAATCAGGCAAAAACTGACTCACTGATGTTATACAAGACCACAATTTTTCTGTTTAGTTTTTTTTTCTTTTTTTTTTTCAATTTCCCAGCCTGTCACTGCCTCTCAGGTCAATAATACAAGTGAAGATCTTCTAACTTGCCGCCAGCATCAACACGTTGTTTTTTCATCTTCAGATGAGCTCAAACAGCTGAGTTTTAGAGGTCTGTAACCTTATGTTTCATAGCTGAGTGCATGTAAGTTTGAAATGTTTGTCCAAATATAGATGTTAGTGCAATTTGAAGTCTTGTTTATTTTATATTACATTCTTTACCGCTCAAGAAGATGTATGATCAACTGAATGGCAGGAATACAGTGCTTACGGATCATATCCAATGTTATGCTGTTAAAACAAAAGCACATATACTCTAACCAGCTGTGCTTCCCACTCCCCTGCTTTTCCATGTGAAAGGACATGGGGCAGTGGACAGTTCTTGAAACACAAAGAATTCCACATAAATATAAGAAAACATTTTTTTTTTTAATTAAGTGTGATGTATCTGAAGTAATGGGCTTCAAACCAAGACCTCTCTGCAAAGAGAGCAGACCTGTCCCCAAAGTAATTCACTACCAGGCTGATGGCAGCCATGTCAGCAGAAGCACTCTGACATTTTTCCTAAAGCAGGTTGATGAGACATACAGTGGCATTGGAGTCCCAATGATACGATAACATCTCCACTGCCTGTATCTTCTGGTACTTATGCACTTAACATTTTATTACTGAAGTAATGGATTTAGCCTTATCTGATATGAGTGAGATAAGGAAGTTTGTATTTTTAGCTTGTCAATAAAGTAATTTGTGCTGGGAAGCAACTGCTTTTATTTGCAGTTTTCCTTGGTGGAAAAGTGTGTACATGTCATTTTTCTTGGGCTATGACAGGCTATTATTTTAAGCAAATGTTTTAAATTTTGAAGCCAAAAAGATTTTTCAAGGTCATTAGCATGCATGGTAGAATATAATTTCAAAATGTTATGAAACTGAAAACAGCTGCACTTCATAGAAATGTAGCTTTAAACAGGAATAAAAACCTAGTACCTTGCACATAATTTGGCAAGAAGGAACAAATTATTTTACAGACTGTTTATTTCGGGGTTCACAATCATGTCACGAAGAATACTTTAAATGGCATTTCACTGATTTCGGTGAACCCACAGAACAGTATACCTGCACACTTACCCTACTTCAGAAAATACTTACATCACTCGACACAGCAATTGAGAAAAAAACTTCAGAGATTATCAGAGAGGGATTATTTTTGTTCAGCAGTTTATGTCTGAATCTTATTTCTTCACCCATCACAGTAATTTGATTTAGAAGAATCAGGTGTCTGTTTTCATAATAGAGATGACTTATGATCAGGCCTATCTCTTTAAAATAATAAATTCTTCATGCATGTTCCATGCTATGAGCTCAGCTTCTCGCTTCTACTATACACAGCACTTGGTAGCAGAACTCAGCAATACTGTCGTTGCAGCTTTCCATTTAAAAACTTGCAGTTGGTATAACATCATCTGCAACTGCTTTTGCACACACAGCATCTCATTTAATGGTGCAAACTCTTAGCAATGCAAATAATATATTCGATATACAATGCAGTTGAGGTTGTGAGAATGCAATTAACAGATACACTGAAGTTTATGAAAGCTTGGTTTACAAATCCAAAGGGAAAAAAGAGAACAATGATGGGTTCAGCCCAGGTTGCACAGCAGTGCCAGGTATGGGAAGAAATATCAGGTATGGAAAGAGAGGTGAAAGGGAAAAAAAGAAAAGGAAATACATGTACTAAGAGACATTACTATTCTGTTTTCTTTAAACCATGTAGATTCCATAGACTCTTCGACACATAAATAAGCTTATGTTGAAAGTTGAATAGAAATACCTTCCAAAACAAGACATTAAAGTGAGTTTTTCTTAGATGAAATCTGAAAAAAACCCCACCCCCCTTAGTCCCTTTAGGACATGACAAATAATGGATTTGCTAGAACTGACTTTCTGTACTAAATCCAGTCCTCTTTCTACTCGGCTTGATTGCAGAAGCAGATGAACATCGAATCTCTCAGTTGTTCACACTGATCTTTACTTGGATTGATTTCTCTGTTTTGTAGCCTTCCCCATCCTCCCTTTTAAGCGTCTCTTGACTTTCTAGCATCCAAACGTTAAAGTGAAAAAAGAACAGCAATCAAAACTACTGAGCACTGAGTGGACCAACGTGCAAATCTCAAACTTTCTGAAGTTTAAGCAGATTTTGAATGTGTCTGAACTTCAGCTCTCTGTTTTACATCTAGTCAATAGTCACAGTTAGAAAACCTCTTCCCAGTTTCCTTTTAGCTGCTGTTTAGATAAACAGCACTTGAAATGCCCGAGTGTTGCATTTTTCTGATGATTTATGCAACTACTTTTGTTTCTTGAAACTAGTGGTTTTGAATGGGGGAAAGACTTTCATCGCCTCCTTGAAAATTATCTCAGGAGATCAGAAAAAAAAATTATCTGAGGAAATAATTTTTTTTACATGACACTGTATTGTCATTCTGAAAAGCCTCTGTAGGATTGGAATACCACCGTTCTGTCCCAGTCCTAAAGGGATGAGTAAATTGTACTGGGTAAATTGAGCTCCTGTTACAGAGAGTTAGTGAGAGCTAACATATCACAGTTCCAGTATGGAATCGTTACTGTTTACCAAAGTTTCTCTCTAGCTTCAAGAGCTGTAGACATTCTTCTGCCTCCATGATGCCATCCACAATTTAGAGTCCAAACTGGAAGATCTACCTATGGTATATTATTGTAGCACAATCTGTCTGTGAGAGATAAAGGAGAATCACTTCTATATCCTGGATATAAAATTTATTTCCTATGTAATGACTCATCTCAGGCTGGACTTTTGCATTGTAATTCTCGGGACTGTAGTAGCCAAACCTTTGGTTTTTGTGCACAGTGAAGATTCTCCTGATGGTTAGAGCCCTACCTTGCCAATAAAGAATATTAAGTGGTTCAAGAGGTATATAAAAAAAAAATAAAAATCAATACACTGGAAAAATCCAAGTCTGTACTCAGATGAATATTCTAACCCACAGGATGAGGAACCATATGCAAAAGCTTTTCCATTCTCCACTCAATCCAATGAATGCTTGTTCCATGCAAGACAGAACAGACCAAGGGATTGGGTTTGGGGAGATCTTACAGCACTTATGGTAACAGACTGGCAAGTTTATAAATCCATCAAGCTGAGGACACGACTGAAGTCAAGTATCTGATAAACCAGAACAGTCGTCTTACCATTCATGTGAAGAATAAAATGGAATAGCAAGTATATATCATTAGCTCGCTATTATTCAAGGTTTACCTCCTCCAAGCTCATGTTTGATGCATCCCAACAAAAAGGAAGGCAGGCAAAAGTGCCAGGAGACCTGCATGGAGGAACACGGAGCTCCTGGACAAAGTCAAACACAAAAAGAAAGCCTACAGAGAGTGGGAATCAGGGCGGGTAGCCTGGGAGGAAAACAGAGAAACTGCTCGAGCAGCCAGGGTTCAGGTTTGGAAAGCTAAATCTGTCCAGATATGTAAAGGGCAACAACAGCAAAAAAAAAGCTTCTATAGGTATGTCAGTAATAAAAGGAAGACTAGGGAAAACGTGAGACTTCTCTGTAAGGAAACAGGATACCTGGTTACCGTGTCCTGGGCTGCATCAAAAATAGTGTGGCCAGCAGGTCGAGGGAGGTGATTCTCTCCCTCTACTCCACTCTTGTGAGATTCCACCTGGAGTACTGTGTCCAGCTCTGGAATCCTCACTACAGGAAAGACATGGAGCTGCTGGAGCAAGTCCAGAGAAGGGCCACAAAGTTGATCAGAGGGCTGGAGCACCTCTCCTATGAGGACAGGCTGANCCCTGAAAGTATTCAAGGCCAGGTTTGTATGGGGCTTTGAGCAACCTGGTCTAGTAGAAAGTGTCTGTTCCCATGGCAGGGAGTTGGAACTTGATGGTTTTTAATGTCTCTTCCAACCCAAACTATTATATGATTAGATATGCCTTGCACAGTCTCATAATTTCTTCTCGGCATGACTAGTAGATCTTACCCTCTGTGAGATAAACTTTTGAAGGATGAGTAGAGGCACTCTCAGATCCTAACAGGAGTGAGAGGGTGTCTCAAGGTAATCAAGGTGCTTTCAGAAATGCATGGAAACACACACTTTACAGGCTGGAACTTCACTGCACCCTGATTACATTACAGATAAAATGCAGTTTTGAGAGTACATAATTTGTTTTTTTCTTGCTTCATGTAAGAATATTTTAGGCATCTAAATTTTTCACAGACAGTCCTTGATCTCTTTCAGCATTCCCTGGGGGTGTTTAAGGAAAGGTTAGATATGGTACTTAGGGACGTGGTTTAGTGGGTAATAGGTGGTGGGGGGATGGTTGGACTAGATGATCCTTGAGGTCACTTCCAACCTTAATGATTCTATTCTATTCTATTCTATTCTATTCTATTCTATTCTATTCTATTCTATTCTATTCTATTCTATTCTACTGTGCTGAAAATAGTTCTTGCCTATGTAACAGAAGCTGGGGAGGCCTACATTGCTTTATAAATGTTAAGACTGCTGGACAGAAAGCCTTTTGCTATTCAAAGACATTGTGACTGGAGAGAGATGGAAATATAAGGTAGCCTTCTGTATCACATACTTGAAATTACCATGAGAGCTGGTCTGCAAGTAAGATGAGACAGACATGTAGAAATTATTAGTACAGAAACAGTTAAAAATGCAGAGTACTGTTATGTATTATCTAGTCTTTCTTCCAGATTTAATTTCTAATTATATCTTCATTCTGGAGAATGGCTGGCATGCATAAACACAAACATAATTTATTCATTAGTAACCTGGCATTTAATTAAAATATTACTGCATTCTCATTGAGTGCATAAGGAAGAATGTTGTAAATATGACAGGTCAAAAAAATCTCCATGATATTAACAGACAGAGTCAAAAAATATACTACTGAAAACATCCTAAATAGTATTTTACAAGATATCTGATAAGCAATTAAAATAATAGGCCTTTATGTGCATTTTTTTTCTATGAAGAGAAAATTATTTTATAGTCAATAAAGCACGTGACACAGATGAGTGAGCAAACAACAACCCATCATGCATCTAGGTATTGGGGTTTACTTGAGCAGTGACGAGATTAGAGTTTTTACCTTGCTTGATTACCTCACACACTCTTTCTCGCCCCCATTCCACCTCATGTTCTGTTATATTCACTAGGTCTCCACTTTCCTTCCCAATGGAGATATTACTGCTGATCTGGGAAACTCAGGTGGAAAGCCATGTTGATTCACACTGATTCACACTGAGCTGCTGTTCGTAGTAGCAGCAGCAACTGATCTTGACTGTTAACAGCCACAGTCCCTGTGCATACCCTGGTATTCATGTCCATGTATTTTTCTCACTTTCAGGACCTTGTCCCACTTTCAGGATTTTTCCTTCAGCCAGGATGTTCACCTCCTTCATTCCTGGCTGCCTTCTTTTGTCCAAGACCACATCTTCTTTTCAGGAACTCTTATTTTTCAGGACTCACTTTTTCTCTCCAGAACCCCAGCACCCATTTTTTTCCCCAATAAAAACAGTCTGTGCAGAAGTACAATGTGAAATCAGTCTCCTAAACGGAGACTAGAGTGCTTTTATCTCATGCCTCTTTATTAATTGGAGGTTTCAGGGTGTGCTACTTTTTTTAGTCCAAACATTACCAAAATTTACAACCACCTCATACTGATTGCAGCTATCAAGTAGGAGGCTTTGATTTGAGACTTCAAAAGTTCAGTTTTGGATATTCCTGTGTGTTGTGTGTGTGTAGTTATCTGTTGCATGCTATTGTTTAAATTTTAATTTTTTTTTTTCCCTAAAGCAGTATCATATTTTAAACTGTACTAGTGTAAGAGGCAATGCTGTAGATGTCTTTTCGTTCTTTCCCATATTACCGTGAAATAACTGCGAAGGTATGCTAAACTAAGTTATGTTTTTATTAAGCAGATTTTCCTAAAGGAAAGTTGTTAAATGCTGGAGTATGGAATATTTTTTTTCATGCAGTTGGAACACTATTAGAATTTTTGCCACAAAGTGTTTTTGTAGTGAGCACTACCACTTTACTTGAGAATGAACGAATAGTGTAACAATAACAATGACAGCAGTAACAAGAACAATCAATAACAAAGTAATTAACTTGTTCAATACTTATGACATCATGTTCAATCTCTTAAATTCTAAATTCTCCAAAATAGCCTTTTCCCTCCTAAATATTTGAAACAATGTTATTTGGCAAGAAGACTCTTAGGACAGAATTTACTTCTTCAAACTTTATCTGCCTAAGAGTTTGAAAGCCTGCCTGAGCTGTCACCTTGATTCTCCCTGTAAATGATCTACATGCAAAGAGAGGCATCTCCAGCTCATCCCATTGTAAGATAGGGGACCACCTTTCTCCATTGACTACAGATGGAACTGAACAAATGAACTGTGATGAATTCCTACTTCTACTCACTGTGTCACCCTTAGAATCATGCATGTTTTGATTATATAACCGAAAAACATCCCAGACCATTTTTAGATATTCAAAACATTTCCTAAAAGCATTCCCTATGAATTACATACCTTTAGAGTAAAGGTTAGATCTTACTTTACCCTATTACAACTTCAAGTGATCTTTCTACATCTTTAAGCAACTTAAGCTTGCAAAGAAGAGACCGATATGACTTTAGCATTAGCAAGAGAACGTGACTCTTGTTTAACAAATTCATAAAATATGGACAGTAACAGGCAGCATTATCAAGACTGCAGCTGAGGAATTTTATTATTAGTGTGAACAACTGGAAGAAAAGCATAACAGTTCACGTACAAGAAATAAGGAGAGGAAACTCCAGATGCCTTGTCAGCAGATTTGTCTTTCCTTTCAACTTGAGAACAGTACTCAAAACTGCCTGCACAGGAATCAAGATCAAATGCACCAGAAGAACAACATGCCACTGTGCTGCACTAAATTATTCAGTTTTGGTTAGGACTAGGAATAATTAAGGAGCTGCCTTTTCTTGACGTGGATTACTTAACAGAAAGATGCTAAAAATGGAATATTTATCCCCTCCCATCTTCTTATCACCTGAAAGGTTGTGACGTGGCTAGATCATGGGGAGGCAGAGGACATACTAAACTAAAAGTATGTTATATTGAAATTATAGAATCATAGCATCTTTAAGGTT
Organism: Psophia crepitans; assembly: GCA_013399095.1. Classification (NCBI taxonomy): domain Eukaryota; kingdom Metazoa; phylum Chordata; class Aves; order Gruiformes; family Psophiidae; genus Psophia; species Psophia crepitans. The sequence goes on from VWZZ01005506.1 coordinate 96,065, forward strand.
GTAAAAGACCTGTAAGATCATTGAGTCCAACTGTCAACCCACCACCACCATGTCTACTAAACCATGTCGCTAAGTGCCATGTCTACATGCTTTTTGAGCACCTCCAGGGACGGTGAGTCCATCACCTCCTCTGGGGAGCCTATTCCAATGCCTGCCACTCTTTTGGTGAAGAAATTTTTCCTAAAATCCAATCTTAACCTTCCCTGGAGCAATTTGAGGCCATTTCCTCTTATCACTTGTTGCTTGGGAGAAGATCAACACCCACCTCATTACAACCTCCTTTCAGGTAGTTGCAGAGAGCGATAAAGTCTCCCCTCAGCGTCCTAAATCAGGTGGTCAGTCTTCTAGGGTAACATTTAAATAAGTTGATATTTTGCATCTATCAATCCTAAAAGGTTTTGGTTATCTTAAACACTACCTGAATCCAAATGCTATGTCATTGGAGGTTTAAGTACCTGGTTACGATTTGGGACTAGGCAATACCAGTTGCCAAAAGTTGTTGATCTTTCCAACTACAAAACAAGTTCAAAGTAAGAGAGAAAGTGATACCTGAGGCAAATCTGGGACAATGTTCTCCATGACAAAGTGAGTGAATATTTCTCATTGCTACCTTCAAATTGCACAACATCTTTCTGCCATTCTTTCTTCAGTTACTTTGAGTCATGAAGGGCACCTATATTCAAAGCATTAATATTGGAGATTTCACAGGGTCATTATATCTAAGCAGGTCAGATTTAAGAATATCAGTCAAATCTTCATCAGCACGTCAACAAAGCAAGCTTTTTATGAAAGCTATCATCTGAACAAAATCCAGAAGTTAAAAGATATGAGAGATTACTCTCTTGTGTTTATGTCCTTCCTTTCTTTCTTCTTTTCTCTTTCTTCCTTCCTTCCTTCCTTCCTTCCTTTCTTTCTTTCTTTCTTTCTTTCTTTCTTTCTTTCTTTCTTTCTTTCTTTCTTTCTTTCTTTCTTTCTTTCTTTCTTTCTTTCTTTCTTTCTTTCTTTCTTTCTTTCTTTCTTTCTCTCTTTCTCTCTCTCTCTCTTTCTTTCTCTTTTTCTTTCTTTCTTTCT
>VWZZ01005506.1:97319-110820 GCA_013399095.1 Psophia crepitans
CTTCCTTCCTTCCTTCCTTCCTTCCTTCCTTCCTTCCTTCCTTCCTTCCTTCCTTTCCTTGCAAAAAACTAATTTAGGATTCAAGATTCAAAATATCTAACCGTTTGCTTTAAATGAGGGAAATGAAAACCATCATAGCAAGTAGATTGTACTTTGCCATTTCCAAAGGGCTTAGCAGAGCTTAGGAGGTGTGTATATAAATTTCTTAGTAAAAAATTATAAGTGCCTTCAAAAATAGTAAGTTTCTTCAGTTAATATTTGGCCAAATTTGATTAAAACCAGACAAAGGCTTAATTATATGATAATATTTCCAGATTAGAGAACTCGCCTTACTCTCTTTATATTAGAAATTTATTCTGAAGGAAAAAATATATATTTCTGTAAATAAAATTAATCTTACTTGCAACAAGAACCATCTTGTTGCCTAAGAGTTCTGAACTCTGGTGAATTTCTTTCATATAGTTTAATTCGTTCAAGGATATTTTATATCTTCTGGTCAATGAAATGGATTTTATAATTGGTAAATGCTGGAAGCCAGTTATTGATGTCACTCTTGTGTTTATAGTGCCCAGAAACTGAAGAGTTCTAATCACTTCCCTTCATTTTCATAGAATACTTAGTTTTATCACATCAGTGAAATATGTTAGGCAGTTAATTCTAAAAAATTACTGCATTTTCAGTTGGCTAATGTAATTTGGCCTTCAGCCTTGCTCCTTACAGATGTAAAAATTTCATATTACATCTTGTTATTTAATAAGGAATTTTTTTGACAGCTAAGACATGCCAACTCACATTTTTATGCCAACTAGGACCTTGTATTAGTACTAATAGTATAGCATCTTATTCTGCTGTCTACTGCTTAAATTTAGAGTAAGTGGAGAGAGGAAAAATGGGGAAATATGGCTTCAGAGAGCTGGTCTGGAGTATGTATATCTCAACAAGTTATTGCACAGCATAGAGACAGGGTTAAAATTTAGAGCTTCAAAAGAAATCCTCAAACCCATAATTAATACTGATTCTAGAAATTTGCTGATGACATGAGAAAGATGTGAGTAGGAGCTGAAGGAGAGGACATAAACCACAAACTTATCTATGTATTTTATGTGTGTTTTTGAGTGAATTGTCAAAAATATACATGAATACCTACTGTTCTTTTGCACAGTCAAAGCAGCGATTTCTGTATACTCTGGACATTTTACACATTACAGAATTTGATCTTCCAGAAGCCACACTTCCATTTTGTAAGTATTCACTTTAAAGCTTACACATATATATTCTGAATTGTTTATGCTTCTGGTTTCTGCTTTTCATATGCCAGTTCTTTAGGAAAAAAAAAAAGAAAAGAAAAATGAATGTATCTGATCAAGATCTGTCTTGATGTTTAGGTTAAATTTCTGAAACATCATCTTCTCTTTACCCACTTTTAAAGAAGGAAGGAGAAAAAAGGAAAGGATACAACAGGATTTAAAGCTGAATAGTTACTCCATCAAAGATCAATAATGTATTTTTTTAAAATGTTATACTAGTGTTTCAAAGCTGTAGGGGGCACTGATGCACTGTGTATCTACAGTATTGCAGAGCAAGAGTCAGACAAGATATGATTAAACAATCCTGCAGGTTACAGATACAGAAAAAAACACATAAACTATTTATAATCAATTTAGGTTTTGAGAAATTAGGTAACTGTAAAATATTTATATGAATTTTGGAGAGGAATGAATGTTTCTTTTGCTGGTAAATGTGTTTGTTTTTCTGCTGCAATCAAGTATTTGTAGGGATAAGTCTGTTTTCTTAACTTTATAGCCAAGGTCCCTTGAAGGATGATATATCTTTCTAGTATTGCGTTACTTAATATTACAGCCTTAAACAAACAATCCCCATTCCCTGTAGAAAACAAAATTTTGCTTAGCAGCTCCCCAGAGAAACCTATTTATTGGCTGTTGATAACAACTTCTTTATATATTAATCAGCCAATATAGATACTGTCTAATTCCCAGACTCATTTAAGTAAGAATATATTACAGTAAGAAATAATTACATATTTTATCAATTTATTGAATATTTTCTATTTTAGGACCTACAAATGATGGCATCTAAGATGTCGAGATTTCCTGGTAATAAGAATCTATGACAATTTATTACTCAGCAACATATGACAGACATCCAACCATGCCTGCATCATCTATTTTGCATTCAGTACTACTTATTTATTCTTTAATTCTTTAATATTCATAATTGCTTTTTCTTTTTTTTTTTTGAACACAACTCATACTGGAATTTCATCTCTTCTGTTTATCTCAGATCTTCATATTTCCTACAGTTACAACTGTGCTAAGCCTAGTAAGTTATGGCTTTCTAGAGAATCCTTTCTAGGAAGACACACAGTCTAATTTTAACACAACACTTGAAGAAGTTACCGCTTCAAGTGGTGGTGTTATAATAACAATTATAATCATAATTACTGTTACAGCATTTTTGGTTTATTATTAACTTGGATGTTCAGGTTACACATTTAAGCCATTGGTTCTAACATGCTGGTCTCTGCTGAGCTAAAGAAACCTCCCCTGTGTCCAATGTTTCTCCTTGTTAAACATGTGTGCTGTCTTTGTACACATTACAATCACATTACTCATATTTTAGGAAAAAAACCGAAAGAGATCAAATTCCTAAAGTACCTTTCTGCATACCTTTTTAAAAAAAAAAATAAATCACCGATCTCTTTGAGGGTTTTTTAATTATACCTTTCATCTTTTGTACTTTTTAGGTACTGTTCCAGTGCACACGCAGCGAAATACAGTACAACCAATATCACAATCAATAGTGTACACAGAATTGAAACTGTTTTCCTACTTTCTTGTTCAGACACCCAAAAATCATGTTTATCATTTTGCTCCAGACGATTACATTAAGTTGCTTGTCTACATTAAATAAAAATAACTCTTCAGGACATTGTTCTTCCTTTGGGGTTTGGCCTGTTTGAGAAAGAACATCAAATACGAAGTTTTGTACAAAATTAATTTCAAAAAAGTTAATAAATATTTCCTTTTTTTTTTTCCCAGGCTTTCCTTTTCTTGTAATTGTTAAACCTGCATAGATTGAGCAATTTTAGAGCAATCTTGTTTTATTGCAAATACCTTTTATGAAGTTAATATATAAAATTTTGATTTGTAGATACACCATACATATCTCTAAAATGAACACGTTGGATATTGATAATATAAGGGACTTTAAAAAAAATCTGCATTTAAATCTTGGATTATTTAATAATTTTTAAATCCAAAATGGGCAGTTATTAAAAATTCTCTGCCAAAGAGAACCTCAAACCATCTTTTTAATTGTAAAAGATGTTCAAAATATTTTTTAAAAAGTGGAATATTATTTGTGATGGATTTTATTTTCTATAAAAACATACAAGGTTTTATGATGTTAATTGTTTCACTTTTAACTTTGTTAAATCAGATTTTTACAAACCCACAAATGCTTTAGAAGTCATAAATTCTTGTGGTCTAGTCACTGACACGATGAAGGAGGCAGAATGAATGCCAGCAGAGAGCTGCTAGACAGAATAAAACTGAACTTCCAAACTTTTCTCTTCACATTCTGGCTGTTAGCAATTGAAGCCAACTCTTATGATTTCTTATTACCTTTGTACCAAATTCAAAAGTGAATCTCAAAGATAACAAAAGTCAAAGAGAAAGTATTATACTGATTCAAGCTTCCAGTAGGCAAATTATTCCTTTCAGTATTACTCTTGTTCTTACTTATGCTGTCTAATACGCCTCTCCTCACAATACAGTCTGATATAATAACAAGAGCAACTACATCTCCATTACAAGGTACTCTCCGCACATAACTTGGAAGTCATGGAAACCTGCTCCAAATTTTAATTATTTGTGACTATATCACAGAATATTTTTTCCTTCTATTTCTAGGTTTCTGTAATTAGAATTACATCAAATATTAATACTAAAGCTAAGTGTGACTGTAGTCTAATAAGGAAAACATGCAAGTTAATTTCTTTTACTATTTGTTGGTTTTAGGCAATTACTCCTGTTATATACCTGGCTTTTCTGAAACACTGCTCATAATAAATTGAAGACTAGTTATATAGGGAAATATTCTTAAAGCAGAATTCTGTCAGACCATCCATGCACTCATCTGCAAGTCTTAGATGGGCAGAACAAAAATTGAGATTTTTTTTTTTTTCTAAAAGAGTAGAAGAAGAGGGGTTTATTATTCACATATCTGTCTGGCTAGAAGCCTAAGTGATTATTTCAGGGAGTTACTGAACCATACCACTTGATGTCTTGTGTCACCAAGATAATTTTTCTTAAGCATTAAGGTAACGTTTCCAAAGTGTATTGCAATGGCTATGACACATGATATTATTCATGCTGTGAAAAATGTATCTAGTGAAGTTTTAAGAAATTTCAAAACTGGCTTTAAATTTAGTATTTGTTTTGTGAGCCTGCCACAGGTTTGTAGAAAAGTTGGGATGTTCTCAATCCTTTTGTTTTAATTCTAGCATAACACTTCTATTTTCATGTTTATGGTATTGCTTTGTTTTTTGGAGAAGCTGTGCTGAAATCTGAAATGAAAAAGTTATGTTCATGCATCCGTGAGAAAATGAGTCTTTCTCATAAATCTTAAAAATGTATTTTCTTGATAGAAACTTTTTTATGGTTTTATGTTTCAGAAACTAATCATGTTCAAGCACAGTTCTTGTTTGGATGACAGGATATCTAGGTGAGTATAAATATTTGAAGCAATTTGGCAGAAGGTAATGAACAGTGTCGTTAACTTAGAGAAACTGAAAAGGTAGTGGCAATTTGTAGGATTCCTGGAGCTACGATCTTTCATGTAAAGCAAAGAAAGCGGTCCTCATTTGCTGGAGCTAAATATATACAGCTGAAATCCTACACCTCTCCACTCGTTAGATTTCCATACAATCCACAGGTAAGGAAGGCGGAAAGGCTGCAAAAAGGCTTTTAGTGACTGTGTCAGCCTTCTAATTCTGATCACTCTTGACTGAAGAAGCTCCAAATACAGAGAATTCACTGTGTTGTCCTTTAGACTATAATGCCTCCCAGAATTTCTGAACCACCCCATGCTGGTCCACTGAGCTCTGTCACATCCTTGACTCTCTTATCACCTGTGTAAAAGCTTGTGATGATCTACTGAACAGGTACCTGATAGGCAATCTCTCTCATTTCCACATAATAAGAATGTGCTGTGGATGAATACAGTAACTTTATACACTAAACACAGCTGTTTGTGGGGCTTTGAATCTACCACACGGTGTAAAGAGGTCAAAGCAGATATAAATTATTTTTGCTGTTAACAGAAATCTTTAACATATATTTCTCCTTCTTAAAGTATTTGTGTAACAAATTCAGTCCTATGCTATGACTGCTCTGATTAAAGCTCAGCGCTTTATTTTAGTGATGTATAAAGGGATGAATTTATATGCAATGGTTAAGTACTTGGGGCAAAAGAAGCTTTATAAATTCAATTAATAAATTTAGTAAGAATCACCAGTAATTGGAGATATTCAATATTATATAACTGCACTAAAATAGATAGAAAGTGTAACATGAGTGCCAAATACCATTTCTCCAGCACTGGAACATTTTCTTTGGCACATGAAACAAATACATCATAAAAAAATGAAGTACATATGAACAGCAGTAGAAAGATAATTTAATTAAAAAACCTGAGTCTTATTAATAACAAAATTTTCTTTCTGTGCACTGTGGCAGAGTGTTTTTTAAAATACTTAATTGAGATATTATTTATTTGCAGTAACACATTGCCTCAGATTTATGCATCGGCATGGATACGTTGACACATACACTTGCAAAGGGCTCCTTGATAAAAACAGAAGAAAAAAAGGCAGAGTATTCTTTAAGTCTTAGTTTCCATGCAGGTACCCAGCAATTCCAGCAGAAATCAAGATCTCATTACAATTATTCTTTACAGACACACTAACAGTGACTGCCCCTAAATTCTGTTGACAGAATTAAGGAACAATCCTCTGTTGGTATAAGGCACACGCCTAAACTTACAGAATGGTAAGGTCAAGATAAACATCACCAAAAAATATTATTAATCTTTTAGAAATAGAGATTTGCCCCAAGAAAGACCAGTGTTAGTTTTGCTGTATGCTGATGAGAAGGAACCTTTTCCAGAAACAGGGAGAGAAATGTAATATTTACAGACATACATTATCTCACCTGCATATATTTGACACACAGAGTTGTTTAATATCCATCACAAACAATTTCCACAGAATACTTCAAAAGATTGAGCTAAAGGCTTACACAACAATTTACAGTGATTTTGAGGATTTATAACAGTAGGAAGGACTAGATCTGTCACTTCTTTCTTTTTTCTTTTTTTTTTTTTTTTCAGCATTGAAGTCTGCATCACTGGAAAGTCATCATCTGAACAGGAATGCCAAAGGAGGAAGAAATCTAACAGAAAAATACCCAGAATTCATGGACACACACACAGAGCAGAAAGGAAATTGCACAGGAGACCAAAACTCACAAAAAAAGAGAGAACATTGCAAACAAATGTAAAAGAGAAGCAAAATCAAGAAGAGCAAAGCGAGAAAAAAGGTAACAAAATAAATGCAGAAAGAAAAACAAATGCTGGTTATCACTCTCTATGTTAAAATTGCACAGAGCATCATATATGTGGTGAATACAAAGGAATGATATTTCTGAAGCTTTATCTTCACTTCTGTACTTCAGAAACATTTAATCTGGTCTCTATTAACCACAGAAAATACATTAAATAAATAAAGCTAAGGAGTGTCAGTATTGTTCATTAAATCATTTTCTTCTACAGAGCTGAGAAGCACTATATATTCTTGTTTTTTCCTGTTTCAGAATTAAGAATTGTTAATGTACAAATACAAACATAGCTACCTATAATAAGATGTAAGAATATAACTTAAAGTCTGAATAATCTCTCTTTTACATATAAGAGAAGTTCGATGCTTTTCATAGGATCTTGCATTTATTCATAAATTAAGATGTAAGTAGAGAGAAGAGCTTATGTCTGGAACTCTGTGATTTCCCCTTCAGGTTTGAGTCAGCTTGCACATTTGATTGAATATAAGTTTTTCAGCTCAGGTGGATTCATATGCAGAAACTCTTTAACCTTACCCGAGTCTTGTATGGACTCTTACGATGAACTCTAACATACAGTATGCACCACCATAAGCACTTTTCTTTTTCCAGGTGTGAAATGGTAACTGTTGGAATTTCACAACCAGCTGAAAAATAACTTTCAGCAGACCCAACTTTCCCCTTTTCAAAGTATGCAGTTCATTCGAAAGACAGAAATCAAACTCCTCAGATGCCTGGTGTCAGATGCTCTGAGTTGTGACATTTTATAATATTCTGAAAAAGCAAGAAGTTCCACAGAGGAAGAGACACGCTGAGAAATTGCACAGGAGACTGAACTTCACAAAAGTGTAAGGGGTCTGTTGGGATGTTTGCAAAAATATCACAGAAAACTACAAAATGGAAAGTGGAGTACTCTAACATAAGGAAGGGGATTTAGAGCTTGTTGGAAAGTGGGTAAGTGAGGGGAAAGTGGAACCGAGGGCTTACTGAGAACATGTAGAGATCTCCAAAATGTATTGCATAGCTCCTGAGAAAATTGCCAGGCATTAGGAAACCCATCAGTCTGCCTGATGGAATGGAACTTGGGTAATGCACATTCAAGAGCCTCTTTCCTAAATGTAAATAGCAATCACAGTCTTTGCTGAAATGAAGCTCAGTTTCAGCCTGGAAAAAAACATCTTAAGATAAATTAACAGCAAAATAAAGCCTTTAAAAAAAATCAACGGAAAAACTTTCCAATGGGCAGTAATGAAGAACTTGGCTTATTAGCTCCTGTCTGTGAGTGCAAATCAGCCTTGTACATTTGCATTCATCAGTAAGACTCCTCTTAGAAAAATAGCAAACAGTATTTTTCCATTTCCTAGTTAGGATTTTTTCAGAAAAAGAACAAATTGTGACTTGGATAGATAAAGGTATATGCATATGCCCATGCATATCTATATGTATATATTTTATATATATGTGTGTGTGTGTCTGGAACGTTTGAATTTACTACATGCAGTAAACTCTTACAGGAATATACAGCAGCCTTAGCTCCCAGACACTAAAACAGAAGAGAGCTGGAGTAAACACCAGCTTTTACTACTGGGACTTAAAGCTTCATTTATATCTGTCATCTGAACTCTACCTGAAAGTGATAGTCATTTATCCTGCAAATCTATTCCAGTAACATTTTCTGAAACACTTAGAGGAGCTTTGTATTACATTAACACATCGCAAGTATCTTACTTGCTACACAAGAAGGAAAAAATAAAAAAAAAAAGATTTCATATCTTAACTGATCTCATCAGAGATCTGTTATTTCTAATTGTCTCTTTTACTGCTGTTGACCATTATATAATCTCTTTCAAAATTGCCTATATATATTCATAGTTCTGAGACAGGAATAGCTTAAAGCAGAATTTTGACATAAACTTTGACAAGATTTACATAGGTATATAGTCTGGCATAATTCTAGAAAGCTACCCATTGGAGGCTGACCTTTATTAATTGATATGGTTCTACTATAACCTTTCCTGAAAGCAGAATCCACATAGCTCAGAGGACTTTTATGACTGCAAATCTGCTCTCAGGGAGTCAAGCTTAAATTCATTCTCCTGTCCATACCATTATTCTGCCATTTCCCATTCCACCTTGGTTACAACTTACGGCAGGAAGCCCTGATGAGCCCTCTATGCAATACATCCTTCCTGGCTGTTCTTTCCTCCCCATCACTGTTACACCATGTCTATGGACTCCAGGCTTAAACAATGCTGCATATTATTAGCAGAAGTATCTGGGCCATGATCTCACAGAGTAACTGAGTCAAAGCTTCACACTTGAAACCTCAGTACTTCTGAGCATGCACAGAAATCTTGCATCTTGATTGGGATTATTGCAAGTTTTAAGGTCTTTGATCTTTTCCAATTGACCAGTGCTGCCTTTATCAATCATCCTCTTGAATTTAAGCAGAATTTAGCACCTGCTTCCAAAATGACATGAAAGGCAATTTCCATATTGCTCCCATCTCCCATTTAGTTCTCCTAAGTTAAAATAGTTCTCCCTCCTTTGCAGTGTCTGATATTTGCATTACAAAATATGAATGCTAAAGGAACAAATAGTAATCTTGCCCTAGATATTTTGGGCATTTTAGACAGCAGATAGTCAGATACATATGCCAGTGAAATTAATGCTATGGCTTCATTTTTTACATTTCTTAATTCTCAAAAATTTTTAGAGTAACCTAAATTACATTAATCTCTGAGAAAAGCAACATTGAGTATATAATATCCTATGAAAGGTACTGACTTGTCCTGAAGTAGTGATGCCAACAGTTTTGAAAAGGTTAATGAACTGTAGCTAAAATTTGTTTTTGAAACCTCTCTATATTCCTTGCACATATTAGCTCATCCTTTTGATATTTTAAAATTCAAATAGATCCAGTTAAAAAAAATGGCAGAATACATTTGAGTAAATGTGAAACCTATTAAAAATTCATAAGCTTAAAATTTACTCACAAGTCCATACACTTCAAGAAGTTTCTGCATGTCTCCCTTTGGCTGACCTTCTACACCACTATAATAAAGTAATCCCTGCTGCTGGATAACCAACCAAGAATCAAAAATGTCATCAGTGTAAATGAATGCCACCAGAATATGGCTAAATATGCAAAAGCAGGGGGATTCAAAAGGATTAGAAGTCTACAAACAGGTGATGATAGGTAGAAGGTCGATTAAAGAAAAACTACAACAGCAAGAACAGAAATACTTAGTGCCACTGGGTGACAAATACAGTGAGAAATTGCATTGCTTTGCCTGCCACATTGTAGAGTACTCTGTTACTGCCAGGCAGCTCCAACTGTAGCAATATTGCATCAAGAGAACCATATGAATTCTGAAAATACCATATAAGTACAACAGGCTTTCTCGTATTCACTACTCATAATTACAAAATATATAATCCATTATTGCCCAATTTAAGCAACTGTCTTCAATCACTTTCTCCTTTCTTTTTAAAGCAAATCTCTCATCCCAAGAAGCCTGATTTGCAAAAAGACAATGGCAGCTGGGCTTCCTGAACGCTTTCTGGCAAGCAGAATTTGTATGTAAGGATTGATGACGGTCAGGATGTATGTGTATTATACCTAAAGTGGAAAGCAAAGGGTGATATAAGCTGCCATGTCTGGGCAGATATGAAATTAATGTGTCACAGGACAGGGAATGAGTAAGAACGCTTGCCAGATGTCCCTGCAGTCAACTCTTATGGGACAACCATGCCACCAAGCGAAATTCAGGCTAACTTCAATTCTGCTTCCCAGCTTTTCACAGACAGGAATGGCTGTAATTTGGACCAGGATCCAGCCAGATCTGTGTGGACTGTACACAGTTGGACACTGTTAGACTCATCTGTGGCAGTCTGGAACAAGCAAGAAAGTAAAAGGCACATGTTGTCCAGGATAGAAGACTGAGGAGGCCTAACATTTTTCCATCAACTTTTTATGTACACCACTATTTCCATGGTTCAGCCATACCAACTGTCATGTCATTTTACTCACCTAATCAGCTATACATATACAGCATTTTCAAGAAACGGCCCTAGACTGTAATCATTGAGTTCTGATTCAAATAAAGCAGTCTTTAATATTTATTTTATACCCTATCAGCCATATTTCTATGCTAATTGAATAACTATGAAAGGAAGTATCATAATCAATATAAAATGCAATAAATCTTGTAATATAATTCTATACTTTATAATATAACAGATAAAATGGTATTCTAAATTAAATAAATTTAAAAAGGAACAGAGCTGAATTTGCTTATAAGCCTCTCCTTCCTGTCCATATCCCTCTATATGTTATACATATAGACTGGAATAGAGCAGTTTTCATCCATCTTTTGGTTCTTGAAGGTTATTGGTTCTTAAATGAATGGTTATAGAAACTACTCAATAGGAAAAACTGAAAAAAATAATTGTGTCAAAATGCCCGAGGATGTAGACACCTATCTCAGAGAAAGTATTATTTTGGGGAACGAAAGAAAACACAAAAGATTATAACTGTCCTGATTTTTAAGTTATCCCTCTTTTATCTAGTAGTTTAAAAACCAGAGATACATCTTGCCTAAGATTTGGGATACCAAAACTCTAATGCCTGTGCAAAATGGAGAACAATTTCCTAATTTAGTAACTAGAGGAGACACCTGAGATGGCTTATTTTTTTTTTCCAATAGTTATCTAATTTATAATATATAAATAGTCCTTGAAGTCAAGATTTTTTTTCCCCCCTAAGTTATTGAATGAAAGGCATGAAGTACCTTCCTCATTCGCTTTCATCTTCATGAATTTCTGTTGTGCACAGAAGCATAGTTCCACAGACAAGAGTATGGGCCCCCATTTTGGAGACCACAGTTCTGGCCAGGAAAAAACTCAGTGCAGAAAGGCAAGAGTGGAGCCATCACTTCTTTCTTAGCTGGGGTTTGTCACATGAGATTTACACCCACAGTTGTTTGCTAAATGCACTTTGAGAACTTCTTCCAAACAAAATGCCTTGGGGAACTAAAAAGGTGCAAAGATATATTTCCTTGTCAAGTTTGGACAAGGAGATGACACTGAGCTGCTGTTCTAAATAAAAATGGTGGCAGGTCTGTGCAGGTGTAACAAGCTGAACTTTATGTTCAGAGTAACTTTTACTAACAAAAGCTTAGATGCCTGGGACTTGAGGCGGCTGGTTGATTAGAGAATAGGTTTGGTGTTTATACTCCTCTCATAACTGAGTGTGACGTGTGTAAGTTCATTAAGGGGCTAGTGGTAGAAGTGAGAGCCGAGTCCAGACCTCATGGATCTTGACTTAATGATTCACTCAGTTACCACCAGCTTTCTAAAATACTGTTTAAAGAAGCACATGAACATTAATTAAACTATTAAAGACATATGTAAAAATGTTTGTACAAAATTCTCAAGGGATGTAGGACATATGTCCTATGACTAAAACTGTACTCTGTTCTGAAACACTTAATGATCTACAAATGAAATTCACCTCTACTTTCTTTTGTTTTTCACTTTTCCATGTTCAAACCCTTTATATGCCAGAATAGAACCCTACAATGCACGACCTACAGCAATGTGAATATGTAAAAATAAACCAAGTGGGGGTTTTTTTATGTACACAGAAACAATGCTTTCCAGCATTTTTTGCAATCTCATATATAGTAAATGTAGCAGCAAGTCATCAGTATTTGTTACAAGATTAATGGAAATCTCAAAACCATGAGCAGAAACACAACCAGCACATCTCCCTGCTTCCCACTCCTGTATTTTGTTGCAGATTGTTTTACTCAGTACACTATATTTCAGCATTCAGTGGGTGAAAACTCACTCTAAATAAGCTGTGAAGCTTAATTGAACTATTCTGCAAAAAGTATATTCCGTAAAGAAAACGCTTCAGAAGCATAAAACACAATATCTCTCTGTATAATAATTTATTTTCCTATAACCATGGTTGAAATTATTTAAAATGGTCACCCTATTTAAGAAAGAAAGCAAAATCAACACAAGCAGTTTCTTTTGATTTGAAAAGGCACAGAGGGTAGTTTACCTGCAATTGTCAACATTATTTCTTCCCACAGCATTAGAGAAGTTGAAAGGTCCCACATTATTGATTTCTACGACTTGTATACAGCCAGTGAAATTGTAGACAGGTCCAGGTATCTACAAAGGAGAAAATGCACACAGTTCTTTTGCTTGTTGTCATTGTAATCAGTTTTAAAAATAATTATGTTTCTGCAGAAGATTTGTAACATAATTTAACCCTACTCTTGAAGAACCCTCCTGGTCTCCATTTTTTCTCTAATAAATTCTATTTTAAAAAAAATTCAATGTGAAAAGAAATTACAGCAAGATAAGCTCTGAAAAGTCTACTTTTAAGTTTAATACTTCCCTGCTCAAAAGATACCTAGTACCATTAATCATGTTTCAAAGATGCCTAAGGACCTACTAAAAATGTGAATCACTGTAGGGGTGTTGGAAAAACAGAAAAATGAATTGTTATGCACATCTCACTATCTAAGCAAATAACACTCACAAAATAGGTTGACAGGTGTTATAATATATAAAGAAATCACAAAAAAATATTGCAACTGAGTCTTTATGGATTGGATTACTGGACTGGGACGAGTTCCTGGTCACGCCAGATCATATGTACCTGTCCTTGGAGCCACATAACAGGTAAGTCTCCACAGCTCATATAATAAATTTCATATCAAAATAGGAAAAGAGTACTGCTAGGACTGTCCGTGAAGATTAAAGTCATTGACACGTTCAAACAGGGCCTTAAGATAGAATAGAATAGCATAGCATAGCATAGCATAGCATAGCATAGCATAGCATAG
>VWZZ01005506.1:110903-221967 GCA_013399095.1 Psophia crepitans
CCCTGGCGCAACTTGCAGCCGTTCCCCCTAGTCCTGTCACTAGTTATCTGCGAGAAGAGGCCAACCCCCAGCTCACCACAACTCCTTTTCAGGTAGTTGTAGAGGGCAGTAAGGTCTCTCCTGAGCTTCCTCTTAGCAGTGGAAGAGGCTATGACCTGAGGCACCTAAATGACTGCTAGTCATAAGCCCACAGGAGGAGAAGCAAGTCTTGGTTTGGTCCTTAACACCGCAAAGGACTCATTCCTAACACTGACCAGTCAGGTTTAGGTACAAGCAGAAACAAAAAAAAAAAAAGTAAGTCACTGAGGTCATAATTTTGTACAGGACCACTACATAAAAACGAAGGAACTTTTTAAAAGGAAATTCAAAGGAACATTCCAACAGGTAAAGCACATGCAGATGAATACTTAAAAAGCTATCAGAGGTTCACATAAAATGTAAATAAACTACTGGAAGAAAAGAGCCTTTACAATTCCTTAAAACCAATGAGGTTTAAATAGGAATGTAAAAAAAGTTTGTAATGACTAAAAAGGCATCCTTTAAGAGTCCAGGTCATGTCCAAATGAAGGAGAATAGGAAGTTATATAGACGTTGGCAGTTAAAACCCAATAAAGCAGGCCAGGTAGAGAAAAATAAAAAGATCTTGAGGAAAAATTTTCTAAAAGTATAAGGCTGACAATTAACTATTTTTTAAAACCTAACAGAAGCAGTAAGCCTGCCAGAAACACTATAGGGCCAACAGACCATTAAAGCATAAAAGAAGTGTTCCAAGAGATAAGGATCTAGCAAGAAACGCAAATGAACTCACCAAATAAAAATTTCATGTGTAGAGGCTGTGGGAGGTTCCCATGCCAGAACCCCTTTTCAGAGGCGATACATCAGAGATCTGTCTCAAATTGCATTATTACTGGAATATGTTTAAGATACATTAACAAAGTGAAAAGTAGCCAAAAAAAAAAACCAAAAAAACCCCAAAAACAACAAAAAAAGCCAAGAATGTTTGCTTAAAAATCTTAAAGGAAATTACTGTGGTCATCACTTAAAATGACATCTAAACCACAGGAATGGTACACGTAGATTTTTGAGGTTTTTGCTTGTTTCTTTTAGGTTTGGTTTTTGGTTTTGGTTTGGGGTTTTTTGGTTGTCTTTTTTGGGGGGGAGATGGAGGGTTGGTGGTCTTTTTTTTGCTTTTTATGGTTTGGAAAATGGGGACAAGTCTGAAGAATGCAAGGGCACACCTCAAACTATGGATCAGTGAGTCCACTCCAGACAAACCATTAAGACCTACATTAAAGAGCAGAATTAACAAGTACGTAGATGAACTTAATGTACTGGGGAATAGTTGAGATGGTTTCTGAAAAGGGAAATTGTAACTCACAGGAGGAACACTGAATATGTGAAAAAGGGTGCTTTGGCACATAGCCGTTGATTTCCAAAAGGCTTTTAACAAGTTTCTGTGCTAAAAGATTCTGAAGTAACTCGGTGACCCTGGGATAACAAGGCAGGCCTCCAATAAATGAAGAGAATGGTTAAAATAGAAGCAGAAAAAAAGGGAATAAATAGAGAGCTTTCTCAATATAGAGAGCCTGTAGAAATTCCCTCAGCAGTCTCGCATTCACAAGTGGCTCAATGTTTTCTGCATTAGTCAGGACTCAAAAAACAAAATTCTGAGAAGAGGATTTCACAATATGCAAAAATCTCACAATATGCAAAAACTGTAAGGTATAGAAGGATGAAGATACACATGAGAGTTTCTGAACAGAGAGCGACTACATAAACTAGGATTCTTTATTCAGGAAAACCCACTATCAAGAAGAGTTAGAGCAGAGTAGTGCACAGATGAATAAAGAGTTTTCACAGTTTCTTACAATGCAGGATCAAAATGACATGAAATTATATAAATCAATGTGAAGATGAAAGCAAACTAAAGGGCATACTTTTCGTACAACTTGAAATTAAGCTGTGGAACTCTGCCATAGGATGTTGTGGATGATATAAGTCTAAATGGGGTCAAAAATTGGTGATATGAATGGGAAGAGATTTTTCCAAATCATTCTTCCTTATCTCTTTTCCTATTAAATATCATAAAAAGAATGATGACCTCAAGCCTTCTTCCTTACCATCCAGTAAACCATGTTTAATATGATGATGGCTTTTTGCTCTGCCCAGAGCCTTGAAGTAAAACCACCTGCCCTTTTCTTTAAAGGAAAAAGAGATTTTGAAAGACTGAAAGATTCTAAAACTAGGTTTCACTAGAACACAAAATACTACGTCAGAACATGGCAAGGATTTAATAGATTTACAATATACTGGGTGAGACAGATAAATCTTCTACCTTCCCCCTCTGTCTTTGCAGGGAGGGACATTTTCTGTATCTTGCCTTTTCAAAAGTTCAGTGACTTTGATGACAAAAGCATTTGGTGTTCCAAATGTGCACAGCTACTTCTGGGTCCAAAAGAAAATTTCCTTTTTGCCATCACTTCTACAAGATGGCTGAGAGTCACCTCTGAACTTTAAGCAAGCACCTTGTTCCTCTCAGGACTGCTCCAGTCTCCTTTCCTCCAACAGGTTTTCTGCCTGGGGCTGCCAAAAGCTGCTCCTGGTCTCTTGGGAAAGGAGAGATCTCTCCTTCCCAGCAGAGAGTTACCCTGCACAGGTCCAACACGGATGAAGTAAGGCAACACATTATAGAGGACTGTACTGAGGCTTTGGGGAACTTAGAAAGAAACAAAACCCTCATTCAAGGACTGGATGTGAATATTCCGCTTCTCAAAGTTACACTTTGGATATTAAAAGAACAGTATCATTTGACATACCATGATGGCTGACAGACTATTGATACGGATTATGGACAACAGAAGACTGTCTCTCTTCCATATGATTCCTTTACTTTGGCAAGGAAATAAGAGTGATGGACTGCCAAGCGTGACAGTGAGCAGTCTGCTTTTGCTGCCATTATCTTGACAAATTACACCAGGCAATCTTTGAAAATGTATTGTCCTATTAAGTTTCACATTTTACTTTTCATAAGAGATGCTTGGTATAAATAGTAAATAAAACAATTTTCAAATTAATAGGATTCAGGGTCTCTTGCAAACCTAATAGGAACATGGACAGAAACAGTTACACAGTTATGAGTTGGAAATTACATGGGACCCATAACGTTGTCCAAAAAATGAAAAATTGAACAGTGTTTTAAAATTTGCTGATAAATCAACTTGTTAGAGCTCTCCTTCTTCTTCTCTCCCTTTCCCTCTTCTGAAGTTTCAGTAAAGATTAATTAGGATTGTTCCAGTCACACCATGCATGTTTTTCAACAAAAGCCCTCATTCTTGGGATTATAAAAAGAAACAAACAAACAAAAAAAGAGAAAAGAAAAGAAACCAATAAATACAATACAGACACATTACAGTTTTAGCACTTGCGACAGCTACTGTGCCGAGTTACGTTCATTCGAGACTCTTGAGTGTAAGGTTGGTATACAGAAAATTCACTATGGCAACGTATGATCCATTTTGCACACTGAATAGCAAATTAATCGCTTGGTTTGGGAATAAACATTCATCTGCATATTCCTCCAAGCACTATTATCAGTGAGTATTTTAACAACATGGTTTCTTTTCCCCCAAAACAAACATACTGATTGGGCTCCTAATAATTTCCTTTACATTGATATGTGTGTATTTTGAATGTAATGCATTCTTTGAAAGTGATATCAAAATACTTACTTCTTTGTTTTGTAATTATAACTACATCATAAACACTTTGGTCAAACAATCACTTGCCCGTGGACTGCTATGCGATCTATACAAAAATTAATGTTGTTTTAGAGATATTTAGGAATCGAGGCTATTGATACAAGTAATCAGAAGTAAGCAGCTTTTATTCTGCTATTTTTGAGAATAGATACTCATTTGTGATTAGCAGTGTATTAAAATGTAGACTTCACATGTAGCTGAATTTCCTTCCATTTACAAAAATACATTAATATGCTCACAAACTGTAATACTTAAATTGCCTGAAAATGTCAGGGTCATGGAAACACCAGAAATTTAATTTAATACAATTCACTATTCAGAAACTATGCAGATATGTTTGACATATAGTAACCATGCTCTTTAAATGCCCTTTATACTTGACAAAAATGAGCACAGATACTTACCTGGTAGGAAAAGTTCACACATATATGCCAAAGCATTTATTAACATCCCTTAGTGACTGGCCCAAATTAGAGCTGCTGTTAGGTAGAATTAACCTAGAACTGAATCCCAGGGAAATCAGTTTGCATCCTGTCATTTCACTACAGATTCTTAAATAATATAATGAGGTTTTGGCTTATGATCAGAGCATATATATATGTGTGTATATATATATAAATAATTAACTCAAAAGAAAACAAACCAATCTTTCTTCATTTGTCTCCTCTCAAGGTACATTTTATATATAGCTCAAAAATTCTCACTATAGATATTACAGTGTATCAGGATACACTGTTCACTAGTCTTTCACATCTTCATGATTCTTGTGAAATATGTCCAATTTTGGAGTCTGATTTGTAGAACTCTCTGCAAAAGATCATGAAACTTTTCAAATTGCAATATTTTAAACATAAAATGGTCCAGGTACACACTTTTGAACACTCAAATAACATTTTTATTTATATTTACTAACAATATGATGAACAGTTTGGAAATTCATACGTAACTCGAAGATAAAAATCACCCTTGAGATAACAGTTTCTCTACTCCAGTTCCCATTCTTGCTAGTGATTAAAATCATATGAAATGGTCATAACGAACTCTGAAATTAAGCAAGTACTGTTCTCAGCTCTGAATTCTCTTCAGATTGGCCAAACAGCAACAAATTTGACTAATCATCTCAGTTTTAACCTGCTCAAAACCTACTGCAACTGAACTTCAATATCAAACACACTGAAAAAAAAATCAGAAAACCAAAAAGAATCTCTTTTTCAAAAAAAATCTAAATTCTGTAGGTAGTGGTCCTTTCCCCTCAAAGAACTTGTTCTTTTAAAAATGTCATTTTACAACTCATATTCCTGTCTTAGATATTGATTTAAATACAGCATAAAATAAAACTATAGGAACTACCAAATTAGCACCAAGGCAAATATAACATGCTTCAACCAACAGGACCTTATTCTGCCTTTGTATTCCAGCACTGAATACTGAGCGCTGAAATAGTGAGCACTGAAACTTCCCTGCATTCAAGACAACATGCTATGGAAAGGATATGCTTTTTTCCCAGTATCTTCAAGCCATCTAATTTTCACAGATTTGTTAAAAATCAACATTATTCACCGAGACATCACCTTGACCAAAAAGTATTAACACTTTTGTTCTTGCTTATTCAAAGCTTTTAAACACCAATTAATAAAAATTAAACCTTGCGCATTTTAACTCCAGCAGTTCAAGTGAAATGGACGTTAACTCTGGTTAATTTGTATAACCACTATCTAGAGGGAAAAGTACTTTCCTTTAAGAAGTGTTGCTGCAGTAGACAGTGGCAGGGGAGGAGGGGGTGTTGATGTATCTACGCTGTTTGCTACTGCACTTTCTAATATTTTCTTTTTAATACTTTCCCTACTCAGTTTCAATTTTAATGCACATGCATTTTTATTGTTAGATGATGTAGTAGAAACCATTTCTTTATTAATGACATTTCAAAATGCATAGGAAAATGAAAAGTGGTATTGGTTCTGAAAACAAAAGTAATAAAAGAGAACACTTAAAATGTGGGAGAGGGAATATTGTTTCAGCTTCTCTCCTAGTACTAATACAGAAATGGGAAGGTATACTGCTAAAATTGCCTACATGCTACTGTATATAAAATAAAGTGGATGAAGCACAAAAGAAGTGCAATCTCTCCTATATCCTGACCAGTGCTGCTCAGGAAATGAAACACTTTATTAACCTATGCATAATATCAAACTTTCCTTTTAATTGATATGTTAATATAATAGATGATTTTACACTGAAGTTGTGATTCTGAATTGAACGTCCAAAGAATAATTTTAATTCAGTTATAGTAACACAAGTAAAAAGGCACTGAGAAGTTAAATCTAGATATATTTTTTTCATGTAGCTGCTGCTACTGAAAAAAATTATTGCTGTTATCCTGAATCTGCATTTATCATGTTTGCCATGGATATTGAATTCTATCACAAAACTTTCATGGAATAAGAATGGTAAATCATAATAAAAAATACAGAAGAGGGGAAAAATTATCCCCAAACTGCCTAGGGTGCTACATGTTTACATTTCTGCTCCTCATTTCTCATTTGTTCTAGCAACTCTAGGAAAACTTGTGACCCTGGTAGTTCTCTTGCTATAGGAAATCAACAAGTCAGGAGTTCTTACAGTCTTCTATGCTGTATGTAGGGCAAGGAACTGAGACTATCCTCTCACACTGTGTCTGTGAGCAGACCAATATTGGTAAAACACCTCCTGGATTGCTGTGCTTTTCAGCAGGAATCAGACCGGACATCTGCCTGGTCCCAGATTCTGATAGAGTCAGCTTACCATGTAACAGACATTCACATTCTTGCATCATTTCCTCATCTAAATTGGCAGTGTAAAACTTGAGTGTAAGTCTTTCACTGTCAATTTCCCCTGACTCTGCCAGTTTGTTTTGGCTAGGAATGGTTCATTAAGCCATAAAGGATTAATTAAAATCAGTAAGTCTGAAAGATTCAAGGGTACTGAGAAATTTCCTTACTATTTTTATGAACGTCTGTCTTTGGCCAAGATTCTTATCTTTTAAACTTACACCTGCCTTGCAGTTAAGCAAGTGCAATGTTGCATTTCAGAAGTGATATAAAGACACAGAAGTAAGGTAGGACCTCCCTAAGTTTTATGGTTAGCAATGTCTGGCCTTTTTGTAAACAATTTCAGTGTTTATGCTTATGAGCATAATGCATGATTTCTTACTGCATTTGCTGTCTGCTACTGCAATTCTCAGTAAGTTCAGCCACTGTAATTTATCTTTTTCTCTCTTAATAGTGTGGTGCCATACCTTGCTCATGAACAAGCTGGAAAACGTATTGGTCTGAGATGACTAGAACATGTAGAGGGAAATTTGGAAGACAGACTTGTGTTTCTTATCTAGATCAGACTCTATCAACCAACTGGAAATCAACTCATAGTGCTGCACTTCACCATTTCAGAGTGATGCTGATGTTAAACATTGAACACTGTGCTGCGTTAGTATCACACAGTATTACAGCACATCAGAGGAAAGGTGTTTGGAGTCCATCACCATGAACCTGTTTTCAGTTCAAGCCAGTCAACATCTGTAGTTCTGGTTCTTGATCAATCAATAACCAATAGCTCAGACCTACAAACATGTAACGCAAGAGATGTCTATATCAAGTATATGTGTTTAGGTACTGATGGGATTTGATGATCGTTATGGGTTGGTTTCAACTCAAGATCTTCTATGATATCTAAAATAAGATTTGGTGTGAAGCACTTCTTACTGCATCATAAATGTTGAGTTACAAAAAAATGGAGGAGTTGAAGGAAGAAGTTGTACATTTATCTGAACTAGAAGTGATAACACCTTACCTAAAACAAAGACATCTGCATATCTGAGGAATTAATACTCCTACGATGGTCAGACTATCTCCAGCATAAGGAGGAAATACATATAAAATCATAGAACCATAGTGTCATTTAGGTTGGAAAAGACCTTTAAGATCATCAAGTCCAACTGTTAGTATGTTTCTGGGAGAATGATTGTATTTATCTGGAACAACTGGGGGTCATCAGAAGGTAAAAATTGGCTATAAAAGCTAAAATGTAGGCTTTACTAAAAAAGTAGGCTTTTCTTTAGTGACTGCAACCTGACCAATGTGGTATTCAGAAGCCGCTCATTATGTCAGAGTTCTAAGAAAGCTGAAGATTCTCAGCTGAAGAAGGAAAAGACAAAAAGAAAATTTCTTCACAAATTTTAATGATTTTATACTTTCTTATATCATGCCTGTACATCTTTTTATAAAAAACCTGCAACTGGATTGTCTGGTTTTGTATATTCTAAATAATTTTTTTTTTTTTTTTACTAGCTCAGTCTCTTTTAAGACAAGAGAGGTTTCAAGGTAACACAGTATTCCTCAAACAAGATGTAAGGAATATATCAGCTGGCACACTATGCCTTTCAGTAAATATCTTCACTTCCCAAAAATACTTCAGGGAATCCTAAGTCTAACAGTGTGGCATACATAAGCCATCAGAACCAGGTGAGAACTGACATTATGATGGTTTGCAGTGTTAGCAATACGGTAACAGGGAGAGCTGCCTGACACATAACAAGGTGTTTAGGAGCATGGATGCATACCAAGGTCACCAAGATGTTAGTCACACGTATTTATGTGACCAGAGCTGTATCTAGAGCAGACTACATAAAAATGTTAACCACAATGTGTGAAGAAGGTAATGAATCCATGCACTCCCGAAAAGCATTTAATTCTCTTATATAGTAAGGCAATATAATTTTTTTTTGTGATCCAAACCCAAAAACTCTACCAATGGGTAAAAATTTAAAACCTTTATCAGTTTTTAATGAGACAAATGGCAGGTTACTACCCACTGTTGTCAGCATTGTCTTTCAGCTAGATGCTATTGCCCCTGTGACAAACGTAACAGAATAAGAAGATACATCTGTAATTCATCACATAGCATAGATTGAGATTAATGACAGTTTAACTTGGTGCAACTGAGGAGTGGGCCCATGACCTGTTTTGTCATCTCTCCTAGGAAATAAAAACCTTCAGCAAAGGAGTGAGGTAAGCAGTTGGATTCGGTAATTTAATTATTTGTTTTAGCTTGAATTTCCAGTTTGAGAGTGACAGTCCTGAGGGACTTATGACAATATGTGTTTCCCCAGAGCTGTGAACTATTTCTGTACTGCCTACTCATTGCTCAAGGCAGATGTTAGTTTATGTGGAACATTTCCTTTTTTTCTAGTTTTCAATTCTATTGCCCTCCACCTTGACTTGTATACCGTTCATATACTAGTCAAAAGACATACCTGGTCCTGAGATTCTCATACTTGTCCTGAGGTTCATGCTTTTAAAGTTCTTGTCTAGAGCATTGACAAATTATATTTGAAATTGGTAGTCCTCAGGAAAGCCACAGTAGACAAAACATCAGATTCACACGAAACCACACTATGCACTAGACGATCTAGAGAAGTCAAACAGTATTCTATAAACTGGAATTATGAAGTAAATTCTTCAATTTAAAAAAAAATTGAAAATAAGGTATAAAATAATTAAACATGCATGGCAGATTCTAAATCACTTCCTTATTTCTTTCCATCACTCAGATCCTGGAGCTGAGCTCCCTCCCTAGCACCGCTTTAAGCCTCAGTGCTGACCTGATCTTTTCCTCCCAAGATCATATTTTTTATCTTTAAAGATACCTCAGACTGTTATTCAGGGCAAACACCACAGGGTCAGCCACTTTCCTGTTCTTTAGATTCTAATGCATTTGTATTCTTTCTCCAGCACATTCCTTTTTGAAAAAAGCTTTCCAGCCGTCACAAAATTTTCAAGGCTATTTAAAGGCTTTAGAGTGATATATATATATCTATAAAAGGTGTTCATGCAATATACATCTTACCAAGCTAACAACATTTAGTTTCCTATTCAGTCTTCACAGACATTACAAGTGTCATTAATAACAGTATAGAGATCTGGTACTCAGAGTGTTCTGAAACCTCCCTTCTACTATTCTGCAGCCATTGAGGTTTCTGCTGTCACAACAAAGTACATCTGACCATGAAAAGTAATTTAGGCTTCCCCCCGCCCTCCCCCTTTCTTCTAGAAACAGAAATATTAGATGAAAGAACCGTCTTCCACAGGCACTGAATCTGTATCCTGTATCTCCAGTACAACCAATATAGGCTGCTAGGGAAGAGAAAAATAACAGATCACGTAGGCTGTAGTATTCTGCAGAATCTGAAGTTTGAAGGGACTTCTGGAGGTCGTTTTGTTCCACCCCCATATTGAAACAGTGTCACTTACAGCTGGTTGCTCAGGACCATGTCCAGACAGCTTTTGAATATCTCCATGGATGAAGACTGCACAACCTCTCTGGGCAACCTGTGCCAATGTTCAGTCACCCTCACAGTGAAAAAGTGTCTTCTCATGGTCAAAGGGAACCTCCTCTGTTTCAATTTGTTTCCTTGCCTCTGGTCCTGTCTCTGGACACCACTGAAAAGAGCCTGTCTCTGTCCTTTTTGCACCCTCCCTTCAGATAGTTGTACACACTGGTGAGATTCCCCCTGAGCCTTCTCTTCTCCAGGTTAAGCAGGCCCGGGTGACTTAGCTTTTCCTTACAGGAGAGATGCTCCAGCTACTAATCAACTCTGTGGCCCTTTGCTGGACTCGTTCAGTATGGTCATGAATTATACTGGGTAGCCCAGAACTGGACTCAGCACTCCAAGTGTGGCGTCTCCAGAGCTGAGCAGAAGGTAAGGGTCACCTCCCTTGACATGCTGGCAGCACTTCTAATGCAGCCCAGGATACCATTAGCCTCCTTTGCTGCAAGGGCATATTGTTGGCTCATGTTCAATGTGGTATCCACCAGGAGCCCCAGGTCCTTCTCTGCAAGAACTCTGTACTCTTTCATATAAAAACTCCACAAAACACAGGAAGCCTGATGATCTCAGGCATTTCTTCAGCAGGGAATTTTTGTCATGTTAGTAGAACACTTCACAAGATAATTCAGCTATTAGACTTCCAGAAGGCAAAAGGAATAAACTTCCGTTTATAAATACATACGTACACACATGTGAGAACACACACACACACACACACGCACACATAGAGGTTTGCATTCCCGCTCTCATTTACGCTGTTAACCAGGAATCTCTTTACATTAAATAAATCTAATTCATTCAAATCCCTCTCCTCCAACCCCATTAAAAGGTTCAAAAGTATTCTTCTGTATGCAAGAAAGCTACCAGAAAACAGACAGCAGGTTTGCAGCATGGACGAACAGTTTTCACCGTTTTCACAAACTAACTACAAGGCAAAATCAATAGCCTTATTTTTCAGGTACTGAGTTCTCATGAGCTCACAAATGGCAAGCAATTTAATCTCATGTGAAAAGCCAGGATATTCCTACCATTTCAGGTTTACATTAACATTTCATCTTATAATTAACTTGTGTTAATTTCAAAATACATTCTATAAATACATTTGGTTTTATTTTTTTCCTCTCTTTTTCCATACTATGTTTGTGCTGTGAACAATTGTCTGTAAAGCAGCGTTCTGTAGTCTGGAATGGGAATCTGTATAATGAAACAGTGACACAATCAAAGAATGTTTTTTATGTTTTCTATTATACACAGAGGAAGCAGCTTTCTGTAGCTGCATATATAAAGTAATTAATATATTACTAAGAAGTAAGCAACCACCAACACACTAAAGTAGGTAGAAGCTAGGAAAGTAAATAAGAAGGAGGTTTAAACCACAGAGGAGGGTGACAGGCACTGACATAGTAACTTCTCTTCACTCCTCCTTGCCTTCAAAAGCGTAGCACTGACACTAATAAAGTAGGAAATTAATGACTTTATGCTAATGTTTCCCAAAGTTTCATTTCGTTAAATGTTTCCTCCTCTATTCTTTCATTTCCAAATCTCATTTCATTTAGATGAAAGAGCACAAAATAAAAGAGTTACATTTCCAATGGCTTCATGTATAACAACCACCAGTTCCTTCGTTCCTTTCTTGTTTTTATGATGCACAGTAAAAATCACAAATTTACAAGCACTGTGATGGCCATGTTCCTCTCCTAGCACCGTCTTTATATTACAACAGCTTTGTTGGCTTCTACCTTCAGAGCAGCGCGCACTTCCTGCTGGCTTGGCAAATGTGTTATGTGTCTATTTTTCAGGCTCAGCTATTCACTGCATGCCCAATAGGTACATTCAGATACTTAGTTTAGAGTGAAGCCATTAAGCAAACAACACTGAAGGGCTTATTTGCCAGGGATCAGGAATGGCCTCCATTTACTATAGTTTTCTATAAAAACTGCCTCTGCTACAGTGCTTGCAGTTGGGAAAAGAAATTAAACAACACAGTGAAACGTCAAAGCTGCCAAGACACACAAAGTCCATTTATTGTTACAGGAATAATGGAAACGTGTACGTAGAAGATCAATGAGAATGGAAGATCCCAATATAGAGATGGATGTGAACACTATTAGGGAAGTAGGTTCTAGGGGAAATCACACAACTATGAGACTAACATAGCATGTATAACAGGAGACCAAATGCTTCTGATATTGATAGAGTCTCTATTCCTCAGAAAAACATTTTATTTTTTTATTCATCAAATACACGCTCAACCTAGTAAAGACAATGATACCTTATATTTTAGTTAGATAAATATCAAGGACACTATAGAAACACTGGTCACCCAGATTAACTGGAAGGAGTAAGCAGAAATCACCACAATTTAAACAGAGCCTAGACAAACAAAACTACATCTTCAATGAAGATTTTCTCTTTTGGAAAGTAAAAACAGAAAATTAAAGGAATCAGCTAAAGAACTGAAAACACCAAAGATGGGAGGTGTGAAATTTTGTTAATTAAAGTGACAGAAATGTCTGGCAGTCACCAGCTGGAAGAGGGTACTGGGAATAATGAAGAACACACAGAAACACACACACAAAGAAACAGCAAAGAATTAGACATGTTGGAAGAAGAAAGAGTAAAAATGAAATAAAATTTGCCAAAACTCAAACTAAGTTGAACCTTATGCAAAATTTAAATACACTGAGGAAAGAAGAGTGACTGACTACAAGTGAGGAGAGGGACCAAGTTACCAAGACTGCAGCTGTCATCAACCCCCTTTGTTTTACTAACACTGAAAAAGCGCTTCTAGGATTCCCCTAGACTGTCTTGTATCAGTGTGCTGCTGTAATAGGCTGCACATTATATTTGATTCCATTTTAAGTTAACATTATGTTCCCTTAAGGATAACACTTACTCCTGTAGAAAGGGATTTATATATGATTTATTTCCATAAGGACCCATGAAGTGGGCTCTGGTTAAAAAGAAAATTTCCAGAGGACAACCCAGATGGCAGGCAATAGGCATAGCAGGGAAGTAGCAGACTGTAGCTTAAGCGGAGAAACTGCAACTGCTGTTAGGAGCACACAGCAGAGAACCTGGGCTCAGAAATAGTGGCGAGGAAAATAGGATCAAAGAAGATGCAAATTCACTAAACTTCAGAAAGGCAGTGAGAGACTAAAAACCCACTTGCAAGTTCATGGTGTGTGGGAGAGGATTGAATCCAGCAATGTTCTGTCTGACATCATACTAAGCTATTATAAAGAGGTTAAATGTTCTAGGTTTTATTCTACTAAAACCTGTGATTCTTCTTATTTTGAAACCTTTTGGTCTTCTTTGGTTAAAGAAAACCATGCAGAATATCACGCTCAGGTAGCTTCCTGTTATTTGGGTCAGATCAGGAGGTTATCAACTGTAAAAGTATTTATGCAGCCTTGTGTTAGGATTCCACAAAGAAGCCCTGTATTTCAATATTCCCTTCTACATAAGGATTAGGGAAAGTATATAACCTCACATGACTATTTTCATGTATTTTCATACTATACCCTTCAGCATAGTTTCCTGCAGTTTATAAACCATATGCTTCTACTACTAGATACTTCAAGATAAGATATCACACTTATCCCAAAGAATTATTAGTGTTTTGTTTTGGTTTGTTTTTGGGGGTTTTTCTGGGGTGGTTTTTTTTCAATTTCAGAAATGTTGATGTTTATTGAGTATGGCCCAGGTGAAACATACCATATCTAGGTAGTAAAGAGAACTTCTTAGTGGCTGTCCTAGTATTTCTTTATAAAGACATTGTTAGTTCCCTGTGAGACAAACAGTTCTTAACAGCTAAAGACCCTCACCTCTGGACACACTTCTAACACACTCAGAAGTCTAATATAGACAGATCTACAAATCAACAATGGCACCTAACAGAAGTGTAGGTAGGAATACTATGTATGATTCATTGTGAGCAAGTGACAGAAGTTAGCCACAGATGTCCCTCTGGAGTGGCAGTGAGGTTGAAGGAATGTGTTGGGTTGACCCCAACTGGGAGGTAAGACCCCTCCAGTTGCTCACTCATACTCCCCAGCAGGATGGGGGAGTGAAGAAGAGCAAAAGTGAGCAAACTCATGAGTTGACATAAAGACAGTTTAATGAGTGAAGAAAAAAAAAGAAAAAAAATATGCAAAAGTGCTCTAACGACACTGTTCCTGACCCACCTGGTCTCTTCGACGGACATGTACTTAAAGCACAGGAGAGAAATGGAGGACAGCAGCATTGATGTCGGCGCGATGCAAAAGCAACCACTCCCCACCAGCAGACTGGTGCCCAGCCAGTTCCCGGCAACAGCTACTTTGGAAAAACTTTCCCCCAGTTTTATTGCCGAGCATGATGCTGTATGTTATGGGATATCCTTTTGGTCAGCTGGGATCAGCTGTCCCAGATGTTCCCCCCCGCCCCCCGCCTCCTGCCCACCCTCAGCCAATTGTCTGAGGTGTAAAAGCAGGAAACAAGAGAAGTCCCTGATGCTGTGTAAGCACTGTTCAGCGACAGCCAAAACATCCCTGTGCTAGCAGCTCTGCTTTGATCACCAGTCTAAAACACATATGGGCTGCTATGGAGGAAATCAGTTCCACCCCAGCCAGACCCAGTACAGGGAATCAACACGAATCCGGAATTTCTCAGACACATGACAAGAGTAGTTGATATAATGCTTACTGTGAGTCGGTGCGTGGAAATACCAACAATTGCCACCAAAGATGTTAAAGAAATGAAAAGTGATACAAGCATTTCTTTAGTGATAACGGTGACAGACGTGAGAAATAAAACCCAAAAATTTCTGTCCCAGAATACTGTAAATACACAGCTGTGAGAGCAAAGATTTTTTTTATTGTTATCAATTCAGGTGGCACTACACGGTTACAGAATAATAAACAAAACTACTTTAATATACTTTCTAGCCACATGCATGCTTTTGGTTACTAAGTGCGTATTTGTCAGAAATGGCAACAATTTGCTCCGCTTGCCACCCAAAGCACACAAGTTTAATCAGTAAAAGTAATTTTCAGTGGGATTTTGTGGGATTTAGCAGCAAATTGTCTTCTTTTTACCTGAAGAGAAACTCATGGATTTGCATTTTAATAGGATAGAGGTATACGCCCAAAACTTCATGTTTGTGGCATAAACCTCTCTGTGCTGTTGAAAAAACTTTGAGAAAAAGATCACATATACATAAAATAAGAACAGATGAATATTGGTTTTGTCTATTAAAATGTGATAAGAAGTTTGCATAACATACTTTTTCTCATGTAGCTTGAGTTTTGTGGTTAGATTGCTGCAGCTTATGCCCAACATTTGCCATTATCAAAAGCAAGTTAACAGATGAGTAAACTCATAGCTAAAGGAGATCAACTTTTGATTTGAGCTCTGTGTTGCAGGGAATGCATAAAGAAACACAAGGCAATATTTGCTCGCTCTCATTAACTGCAGAAAGAAACAGTCTGCAGGGGATGAACCAACAGTTCGCGAATGCAAAAGGAAAGAGTGGGCAACTAATCCAGGGAACTCCTGATTGATAGGGTCCTTCGGGTAATTATTGCATTACTTGCCTCACCGGTACATGCATTCTGTTAAATAAGTTTCTGCTTTGTCAAATGGGTTGTAGTCTGGTTTCTCCTGAAGCTGAAAGGGTCCTACCTAAACTACATGGAAGCAATTGCTGCCACACAGTTCCCTTTTATATTTACAGCATCAAGTTGTATCGCCACAAAAACTACAGAGGAAGATTGCAGACTGTCAACTAGTATCTGCTTGTATGCATGGTCAACACGTTCCCTTTTCTGAGGGGGAAAGCCTAGCTCTTCTCTGTTGCTCTTCATTTAAGGGGAGTGTAGTGGCCATCATTCAATACTCTTAGATACAACTCTGCCTTGAAAAAGAGACTGAAAGGGAGGGGTAAGCCAGACTGAGGAGCCATACAAATGTAGATGTGGATTGCATGTGAATTTTCTGTGTGAAATCTTTCTTTTTTTTTCCTGAAGAATGTGTGCCTGTATACATTTTCAGGCCAAGTAGATAGTCTGCCATCAAGCTTCTTACAGAAGATCCCAGAGTACGCTTATGCAATGAATGATTAGACTACCCTCCCAAGCTTCTGGAGGCTGCTTGGAAACAGTATAATGTTCAGTCAGTGTCTGGAAGGAGCTCAAAGTGATTAGACGACAGATGTCTGGGATGCAAGCACTGAAGAGCACTGCTGCACTAAGTTACTTCACTGTAGTTTCTTTAAGCTTTAAGCTTTACTGGAAGGGACTGATACCAAACTCATCCTCTGAGGGCTCATGAAAGTTATCTGCTAACTGCTCAAGCCTTGCTTCTCACTTATCATCAACCAGACGTGCTGAAATTTTCCAAAAAGGATCTCGAAGAGTCACACAGAGGAATTACTGAAATGTCATCTTCACAGATGATGCCATCTGTTGAGCTCCATTGCTTCCAGACAAAGGAAATTATTTCTTTTTGTTGTTTGTATAACATGTGGTGGCAAACCTATACCTACAATTCTCAAAGGTATGCACATTATGAGTTTCACTGACTTCCAAGATGTCAATGTGAAGGCATAGTTCCATCAAATACTATAGATCCTGTGTAGCAGACTGCTTGAATGTGCTCTCCATCCCATAATTCTGTGTGTTGCCACTTTCAAGATAACAATCACTTTTTAAAAAACAGCTTTAAGACCGAACCATGAACAACAGGCAAACAAAGCTGACATATCTGACAAGGTACCTGAGAAGGTGCTATGCATGTACACACTGACACATTTCCAGGTATGTCAAAACACACAAAGCTATTGGATCAAGAGGGCTGAATGTGCTCAGCAGAAGATAAGTTGTCTCGAATGTCTGTAACTGCCCTGAATTTTGCACACTGAATAAGAAGAATAGAAAAATGGTTGAAGTTACTAAGAGAACTGGGGCTGTCAAAGAATGAAAACATCAAAAAGACACTGAAAATTTTCTTCCAGGACAGTTCTCACATCAGCCCACACATCAAGATAAGGTTTCAAGGAGATGTCTTGCCAACAAAAATGGGCTGCAGGCTGTTGCCAGCATCCTGTTGGAATATACAGGATCTGTGGACTAATTAAGTGGCGACATCAACCACAAACTGAAGATCTTAACAGCAGGTCAGCCTAGCAGTTATGGGTAAATAAGTGTACTCACAGCAGAAAAACAAAAAGTGATCCTGCAGCCTTGCCAGTATGTTCAAAGAGAAATGATCACCTGGATCTGAACTTGCAAATTCATAAAAGCCACTTGCATCCAAGTTCAAAACAGTATAATCCCTTCAAAATATTATTTAAAATAAGGATATAATCTCTAAAGAAACAAAATTGTATCTTTGCACATGATCAAATAATACCTTTGCATATCATCAAAACAGCATCTTCTGATAAAATTAAGTGTGTCTGGGTATAGGTTGCAGGTGTTAAGGTGTTGGCAGTGGGGAGGCTGCAGAGGTGAACTGTGTGAGAAGAGGCTGGGATTGTCCAGTGCCAAGGACAGCTAGCTCCAATGGGCCCACCATAGGGCACAGCTGAGCCCAGCAGCCAAACTGGTGGTGCCGTTGTGAAAATGCCACAAAGGCAGAGTCACGGAGAAAAAAGTAGAGACACACACATGGAAGTGCAAACACCAAGGTCAATATGTGCTCCATGGTGCTGGAGCAGATATTCCCCTGCAGTCCACAGAGATGACAATGCCGGTGAAGGTGGATATTTCCTGGAAGAACTGTGCCCTGTGGAAAGGACCTAGGCAGGAGCAGGAAAAAGTATGAGAAGGAGGGAGCAGCAGTGAGGAGCTGTTTTGGGAGCACATACCTCCTCCTTTCCTCCCACCCCACTTGGGGTTGGCGGGGAAGGAGTTAGGAATGAAGTTGAGCCTGGAAAGAAGTGGCAGGGAGGGAAGCGGGGGGAAGCTGTTGTTTTGATTTTGTCTTTGTTTCTCACTACCCACATCTATTTAAATTGGCAATAAATTACATTTATTGTGAAGTCTGCTTTGGCCATGATGTAAATAGGTAGGCAATCTCCCTGTCTTTATCCTAACTTGTATTACTGTCAGGCTGAGGAGGGGGAGTGGGTGAGCTGCTGGGTAGGTATCTGGCACTTAGCCAATGTTAACCCAGAGCACTCCTGAGAATTTACAGAGGCTTAGAAGGTAAAGATGGTAAAGTTAATCAAACAACCATTTGTATGTTAGATCAAGCGTTGAATATGAGGACCTTGAAATGGTAGATGATATTGTAGTTGCATGCAGTAAAAGGTAGAAAGGAGAAAAGTCGTATCAAGTGAAGCCACATCTGGAATATTGTGTCCAGCTCTGGGCTCCCTAATTCAAGAAAGGGAACTACTGGAGAGAGTCCAACAGAGGGCTAGAAGGACAGTTAGGGAGCTGGAGCACCTCTCATATGAGGAAAGGCTGAGAGAGCTGGGTCTGTTTAGCCTGGAGAAGAGAAGACTGAGAGAGGATCTGATCAATGCTTATAAATATCTGAAGGGTGGGTGTTTAGAAGAAGGGGCCAGACTCTTCTCAGTGGTGTCCAGTGACAGGACAAGGGGCAATGGGCACATAGTGGAACATAGGAAGTTCCATCTCAATATGAGGAAAAAAGTTTTTACTCTGAGGGTGACGGGGCACTGGAACAGGTTGCCCAGAGAGGCTGTGGAGTCTCCTTCTCTGGAGATATTCAAAACCTGCCTGGTGTGCTACATGTTCAAGGTGATCCTGCTCAGGAGAAAAGGTTGGACTAGATGATCTCTAGAGATCCCTTCCAACCCCTACCAATATGTGAATCTGTGAAGTCTTCCAACTTATACTTAAGGCTGCTGATATGTAGGAATGAGCTGGTGGAAATAAAGTAGACCACCCATGATGGTTAAAGAACTGCCATCTGTGAGGCTGGTTAAAAGATTGTTGAGGTTTACTTTGAGGAGCACCTAGGGGAAGGAAGTAGAAAGAAACTATCTCATTCTTCATATGAGTCATTAGAAAGATTGTGAGGGAATACGGGATGACACAGCTTTATAGAAGTGAAGGACTTAAATTAGTTCTATCCTGTAGATTCATCCGTTTCCTTTGGGAACTCTGTGCAAAAATAAAAGTACAGAAGGTATTAACAGGAGGAGGTACCTGATTGATCATGAACAGTTTTCAGCGCTACAAAATAATTAGTGCCAGTGGCTGAAAAGTCCTCTAAGGTACCATTCTAGACAGATACTGCAGGTTTGGATATTTTATTGATGAGTTCTTACTAGTGAACAAAGCTGAAATAGTTCACTAGTGAAATCTGAGGGATACAGGAGAATAAGCCATTTCTTCTAGCAGTCAGTCTCTTAACATCCCTTCTTCCTGTGAGTCACATGCCTCTACATACTGATGCAGCCACAGAAGTAAAGGAAAAGGACAGGATAGGACATATAGGTACTCCGTAGTCTCGGGGGTTTACCAGTTCATTCATTTTACAGATAACAGTGAGAGGGTAACAGTTGCCAAATTGCCTGGTCAGGCTCCAGCAAGGCCTCGCTGGTGAAAAATAATCTTCTATGGGCTACTATAGAAGAAAATTTCCATTACACTGTGTCTGCTGTAACTCTTTGAATATTGGATAGAAGTTTCCAGAATCAAGCAGCATACTGGAATAGCAGAAGGCAGCAGGCTGTACCTGAACGCCTCCAAAGCCCAAGGACAACAGTTTCCAAGGCATGCATGCCAGAGAGGAGACAGATGTATGTATCTGTCTCCTCACTGGACACACTGCCATACTATGATAATGCACAGAAAATACCCTGAAAGTAAGTTCCAATTTGTGGCTCCAGAGCAAAAGACTCAACAGAGTAAATCACCAAGGAGAGGTGCAACAGACACAGGGCTTAGATATGTGCTTTGGCATTGAACCACGGTATCAGTATCAGCACTCTCTCTGGTGCTTAGAGCAAATACGAATCACAGAATCACAGAACTGCTTATGTTAGAAGGGGCCTCTGGAGGTCCTGAAGTTAGGAATGACAGGGAAGAGAGAGTTACCAGCAGCCTTGTGAGGGACTGATGAGCAAACGGCCTAGGGTGATGTGATGGGAAGGGATCACAAATTCAAAAGAACAATCTCAGCTCTTTCAGCCTTTCCTCATATGAGAGATGCTCTAGTCCCTTAATCATCTGTTTTGGCCCTGTGCTGGAGACCCTCCAGTAAGTCCATATGTTTTTTGTACTGAGGAGGTCCAGAACCGTCACATTAATTCAGATACAACCTCACCAGTACTGAGTAGAGAGCATGAATTACTTCCCTTGATCCCCTGGAAATGCTCTTCCTAATGCAACCACAGGATACTGCTGTCCTTCTTTGCTGTAGAGTGCATTGCTTCTTGTCCACCAGAACCCCAAGGTCCTCCTCTGCCAAGCTTTTTTCCAGCCAGTTGGCCCCACCATGTACTTGTGTATAGTCTTACTCCTCCTCAGGTGCAAGTCTTTGCAATTCCCCTTGTTGAACTTCCTGAGATTCCTGTCATCCCATTTCCCTAGCCTGTTGAGGTCCCTCTGGGTAGCAGCCAGATAAGACTTGAATCACGGGTGTCCGTACAAAAAAATGTTAATGTGTCTAAGGAAATGGGCTAAAAACCCCACAAGGCTGAAAGGGAGTCAAAGCTGAGTTTCTAAAATCCAAAACGCAAAGACAACTCCAGAGCAAGAAATACCTGATAGAAGAGCATTTCAGCTCTATCTGATGTGAAATGGTTGCAGATATTATGTTATTATATATGCTGAGCTGTTTCAGGTCCTCTAGAGATATGGCAACAGAAAAAACTGGTGTCACACAGGAATACACAAGATGCACTTTCTTTCAAATATATTTTTACAGTACTATGTCAATTAATCTGAGTGCATCCACCAGTTACCTTTAGAAATTGAAAGATATCAGACTATCTTCCTTTTAATTTATCTTTTATTTCCTGAACCGCTATTTCTCTCTGCAGGAAATATTAGCCAAAGAAAATGTTTCTTCTATACTAAACAGAAGTTAGAACTCAAATCTCTTATCAAATTCTCCAAATACAGGTTTTTTGCAGCCGTTTCTCTCATACGTTCTTTTTTGGTTGTGGGTTTTTTTTTTTTTAATGATCTCAAGAGAACAAGACAGAGAAAGTTTCAGTGATGACTTTGTATCAATCTTTTAATTTACTGAGGATGCTATCTGGTTAGCTTCAGTCGTTCAGAACACACAAATCTGAGTTCAGGCACTGTAAGTATGAAACAATTAAAATACTTTTGAGAAAAATACTTCCATAAAGTCAAATTCTAAGGGGATTGCAGTGAGACAGTGGCAATCATCATCATTCAGGGTTAGCAGGAGATTTTGCTATTTTTTTCCTTCTCATTTTCTCCCCATACTCCTTTAATTTCAGACTCAGAAGCTTCAGCAGTTTGATTTCCCCATGCACAAAGAAAGAGGTCTGGTTATTTCTAATTGCATAAAAGAGCTTCTAAGAACTTGGTTAAAGCCATGCATATCAAGACTCTCATACAAATACGAAACCGGAATAATCTATTTGACTCGACAACCTGACTCTGTCCGGAGTTTTGGAGTGCAAATCCATTGTTTTTAATGTTCTGATTCAGTGTGGCTGCTCCTCGCCAAGGCCTGCTGCACAGACGGCTCGGGGCCGTGAACTTCTTCAAGTTCCTTGGCTTCTTTTCTGCAAGAACATACTGTAACTATAATATCACTGGTTTGGGTGATCTGTAGCTCTGTAATAAGTATAATGAACTTGGCATTCCAGCATTATCTAATGAGACTGAATTCCATTTCTAATCTTGCTTATAGTAATCACTTTATATTGTGGACTGCTGACATACTACATGTGTGGAACGCAAATATACTATTTTCATGTAGAGTTGTTGATGTTAACGAGATTTTTGCACTTTTGTGAAGCACAGCTATGTGAAAATGTATCACTTTATCTATAACCGTAAGCATCTCCTTTAATTTGACGCAACAGATGATGACTGAGGAAGGATCTTGATTCCTCACCAGCAATAATTTCTGGTTCGTGTACTTAACAGAATGAAGGATTTTTTAAATTTTTTTTTTTCTTTCTGGTTTGAGATTATTTTGTTATGGTTTTGGTAGATTTTATGGGAAAAGTTAATAATATAATATTAATAGAATATATTAACATATATTAACTGTTGGACTTGATAACCTTAAAGGCTTTTTCCAACCACAACAATTCTATGATTCTATGATCATACTAATATTAGTACCAACAGTTAATTAATGTTTGTATTTGCATTACTAATATTAGTATTTCCATGGTGTAATACTAAATAC
The DNA here is from genome assembly GCA_013399095.1 of Psophia crepitans. Taxonomy (NCBI): domain Eukaryota; kingdom Metazoa; phylum Chordata; class Aves; order Gruiformes; family Psophiidae; genus Psophia; species Psophia crepitans. The sequence goes on from VWZZ01005506.1 coordinate 133,380, forward strand.
ACGCATATATACATATTACACATAAGAAATTCTAACTTCTTTAAAAAAACTCTAATGAAATTAAAATAAAGAAGCAGTAAAAATGTTACAGAATGTAGTTGGAGAAAAGGCAGAAAAAAGATGACTGCTTCTAATATACATGTTCACAATCAATAAGATGTCTGACGCTATAAATGTCAAAAATACTTCTGTCAACTATCTTCCTAATAAAATATGAAGTGCAATATGTAACTAGTAAAATCACCCAAATTAATATGCACTTTTTGGTATAGAATTATCAAGAAGTATTCAGGAAATAGTACTAGTAACTGAAGAAAAATAATTGAGAGGCCTTTATACTTACATTTATGTCTTCAATTCTGCATGTTCTATATTATAAATTTGGAATTTATTAGATATATTAGAAAGATTTATTGCACATTTTGGTTAATATAGTCTAGGTTTAGATTTTACTATAATCGTCAGAATCCAAAACTTCTGCAGTCTGTATGAGCTGGGATATTTTTCATGCTTTAAGTATTGCACAATACTAATACTGATCTTAAGCAAGAATTCAAACTTTTTTCAAGCTGATAAATGAATAATAAGTTATTCAAAACACTTACAGGAGAAGATTCAAATGTAATAAAAAGTATTAACAAATCAATAATATATCTATAAGCATACTGATTAATCTAATTAGAAAAAAAATATAGAACGTGGTGGTATTCATTACAATACATTCTGCGTACACGACTTTTAAGTTGATATCTCAAATACTGCAGTGTCCAAGATCATCATCTGCAGACTTTAAAACACAGATTGACTTGAAAGGAAGAACACAAGCAACTAATACAGTATTACAGGAATATTTTAGATTTTACATGGTGTTATCATTTCTCTGTATTGTTTAGTCTTGAAGACCGAGCAAGATCACACCTTTAGATGGTAAGGGCTACTGGCACACTAGTAATGAAGGATCCCAACAGGGAAGCATTCTATGGACCCAGAACTTGCAGCAAAATATCTGGAGTCCTATTATATTTCTTTTGGGATCAATATAATTAGGCAAGACAGTATATTACCATCATATAGTAGTCATAATCACAGAATATCACAATTACATTAAAACTGACTTACCAATGTAATTCCATTACATTTCTCTATTTACCTGGAAAATCTTTTTTTAAAAAATCAAAAATTCACATTCCAAATACACATGATACCACAGAGCTAGGTAAATATGTTACCAAACCAAAAAAGTAATATGAACAATTTGTGTACTTTTAAATACAACTCCCTTTCTGTCAAACCACTAAACCACTGTTTCTTTTCAAAACACAAGTAACAGCCTCTGGAAAAATATCTGAATTCTAAAAAGGAAAAGAGGCAGCCAAGCAGTAAGAATATAATAAGCATCTTGATGGTAGAAAAATAAACACTGGTATATTATGATGCAAGAGTAAAAATCATGTAAGACATAGGCTGCACCAGAGAAAAGGCAATATAAAGAAAGCAGTCAAATAAATATACACAAATGAGCACAAATCTTTTTGCACTGAAATTTCATGCAGAAAGAAAAATATAATATCAGAGCTATATTATATATCACTTAACCAAGATGATAATAGTGCTTGTTAAATACTGAAGCAGGTTAGAAAGGGTAAGGCAGAAAACACAGTAATAGAGTTTAATTACTCCCAAGCAGTCTGTTAAGAAATCATGACAAGATATGATGCAGGGACTACATTTTCAGATGCTGCAAATAACGGTTTCTTGGAAGCATTAGAGAAACCACAAGAGAAATAACTCTTGACTTTGCATTAAGACAGGCATAGTTTCTGTTTTGACATAATATCATAACCCCCTCACACACACATTTTAAAGCATTGACTATAATGTACTCATCTTCAGTGTTCATCTGAGAGAAAAACACACTTAAAAAATCCACCAAAATAGTTTAACTGCAACAAGACAAGGTTTTAACGATAAAAAAATAAAAGGAAATACTAATGGGGAAAATGTTTGTAGGTTACAGAAAAACACTTCCATAGAGTTCAGATAACTATGTATGCTCTAGAGGGGGGGAAGGAAAGCAAGCATGACTTTAAAAAAAAAAGGAACTTGTAAATTAAATCTACAACTACCCATATTAAAAAAGATTCTGAGATTTAATATATTTTAGGCAGGAAAAAATAGTCATAGAGCTATAGAGCCACAGAATCATAGAATCATAGAACAGCCCAGGTTGGAAGGGACCTTGAAAGATCATCTGGTCCAGTCTTTCATGGGAAAAAGAACTTAGATAAAATTATCTAGCACCCCGTCCAATCGCATATTGAAAACCTCCAGTGATGAGGGCTCTATTATGTTCCTGGTGAGGTTGTTCAAGTACTCATCAAAACTTTCTAAAATGTGAAAAATGGCAAGCCTGGAATTGTTCAAAGGCGGTATGTAACTTTTCACTTAAATCACATTTGGTACTAAAGTACAGACAAGTGGCAAATATGGTACCAGTTTTTCAAAAGAGACAATGAAAGGCCAAAATGATTGAAACGAACTAAACCCTAGCAAGTCAACATTCAGAAGCTATTTCCAAAAAGTTGTAATAAAGAATATAAGTAGGAAAACTGTGGAACAATATGACATAAAGAATCAGTGTAAGATTTTGTAAAAGGAAGTTATGCTTCCCCAGTTATCAGCATTCCCTGAACAGATTAATCGTTGTACACAGAAGATTATGTCATCAAAAACATGGCTAATTCAATTTCCAAAAATATTTTGACATTGTTCCCCACCAAAAGCTTTTAAAGAAAATTAACAGTTGTGTGAAATACAGGAAGGTCTTCTTTTGTGTTAATAAACTGATAAAAAGAAGGGAAGGAAACAAAAATTATAAATACTAGGTCAGTTTTCACATTGGTGAGCTGTCACAAATATTGCCAGCTGTGTCCTGTGCTGTTAAAAATATTCACAAATTATCTCAGAATGCAGGAAGTACTGAGGTGAAAAGGTTTGCTGATCACAACAAACTACTTAGAATAGTCAAAACAGCAGCTCCCTGCAGAATATTGCAGAGTTATCTCTTCACTCAAGAGACATTACCCCTGATTTCGGGGAAATGGTTAATTGTATAAGAACAGAGCATGCAGGCCATGACTTCTCAATTTAAAGAAGAATGAGTAGCAGTGAAGGTGACAGCAGTCAATAAAACCATGAATGACATGTAGAAGTTGTATTTTTGGTGATATGACAAATATCTATTTAGTGTCTATATGTATATCTATATAAAACATCTAAATATATAAAATAGCTTGAGGAAGAATAAGCAGAGTTCTGAATTAGAATAGACATTCGGGTGATGCAAAGGCAGATCCAGAACATATCCTAAATAAGACATAAGAAAGAAAACACTTGTCAGGATCTTAGGCTGTCATGCCAAGATCCAAGAAAAAAATCTGACACTCTTCAGGGTTTATTTTAAACCTACAAACACTCTGAAAAAGCTTTTCTGAATACTGTAATCACAAATGTAACAACAGAGCAGACTTAGAAGATGTATGATATGTGTGAGGAAAGTCAAATTAAAAGGGAGTGGCATAAATACAAGGACAAATATTTTCATCTTTTTTTTTTTTTCAAAACGCAGGCACTGGAATTGATACAGACAGGAACATCTCAGTTTCGGCAACGTAGCACTGAAATCCCATGAAGATGTTGGATAGAACAGTCAGCACTGTTCACTTTTATTTTCTGTATCACAGCAGAAACTCAAGCCCAAGTGCATAGCTGCTACAGCTAAGCACCTATATACTACTATACCTTCCTTGAGTGAAGACTAATGCCTGGCAACTAGCCCCCACTTAGTCTCTTTTGAGCTGTACCTTAAATTCATGGAGCAGATGATGCTTTAAGTTATATGAAATGTGAAAAATCCTTTGAACAATTGCTGAGCAGATTTATGCTCTAACGAAAAAAACCTATAACTAGTCTACAGGTATCCTTGTATACATTGATAAAAAAATAGATAATAAAAAAAAGTTTGGTCTTTTTTTTTAACTTGGAGAATTCTATGAACAGATCTGGTGAGCTGATTGGCAATCAATGTGTCAAAATTCTGTCAAAATAAAATGGTTTTACAAATCATATGATTCTTAATAATTGCATATGAAAATTTCAGACGTGTTATGGAACAACAGAAAATTTGTGCAGATTAAAGCACTGTCCCCCTTAAGCTTTCAAGCTACCCATTCACGCTTATATCACTGTAGCAAACGGTTGCAGCTGTGTAACAGTGTAGTACGCCTTGTAATCCTACAAAAGATTGGATGTCCTTTCCTTCGTTGGCTTCTCCAGGAATCTTCTTAAGTCGAACACAGCAGCCCAGGGGGCACTAACTGGGTCAAGGCCACTTGCTCCAATGATTACTGTAGCAGGATGTTAAAGCTTCATGTAAATATAATATTATTATAAATCATTATGCGTAAGTTACTGTCACAGCCCCATTCTGCAGCTTTACCAGATAAGGTGAATGCCAGATAATCAAACCAGAATGCTGTGCACAGGTTGTACTAAATTCTCCCACTGCTTTGCAGTGCTCTGGCAACAGAAATGGATCGCAAACTATGTCTAGTTAGACAGTTACAGAGGGATTACTGTCGCTTTGGTCTATAGAAGCACAGCAGCTGTAACATACAGCAAATTGCTGTCAGATTGTTTCCAATTAAGGGCCTGATTCTGTATTTCGTAACACCTCCTTTATGTTCTCTGTTTCTTCGCTCAATGCCATTGAATTCAGTGGATGAGTAATTGAGACAGAAAGAATGTAATTTTGTAAGTTTTAGCAATAGTTTATTAAAATGTTTAAAATATTTTTATCTACATATGGTAATTCCTGACAATATTCTGAGATTAAATGGGCAGTTTCATAGCATTATATGATTGTGATACCACACTATCTCTTTTTCATAAGAAAACTTTCTGTTTTCTTATATATGCATGACACATTTTATACCTATGCATTCTAAAATAGGTATAAAAAAAAGTCCACAAAATTTCACCCAGGTATGGGCTAGTAGTTTAACTGAGAGACTTTGGATGCGTAATGATTTCCATCTCACCTTAGTTACCACACTGACACACTATGATCCTGAGGATATCACTCAACTGTCTTTTTCTGTTTCCCCTTTGGTGACATGGGGATACCAATGCCCATGTATATATTTGCTTACTTTTCACTTTATCTTTCATCTTTATTTAAAGTATTTAAATTTAAATTATTTATTTAAGATTGTTTTCCTGGCACAGAAGCTTCCTTTCTTTCTGAAACTTCCCTGTTTGAATACTTATGAAGTTTAATTATAAAGAACTGCTTACGTTGAAAAGGAATATGAAGATATAATGACTTTTCTCATTCTCAATACTAAAATACTATTAAGTCTAGAAATATAAATTATTGGAGCAATTACAGCAGCAGAAATAACACTATTACTGCAATCAACTGTTGCTGTAGGTATTTGAAAACAATCTTTAATTTCCCTTTGAGTGTACCAATCTTATCTTCTCTGCAGAGGAACAAGCTATTGTAAACAATTAATGATACTAAAGCTAGCATGAAATTAATTATTCTGAAACATATCTTGAGATTTCAGAAATAATACATTCTGGTTTTTTTCAATTTCTGATTTAAAATGTCTTTTTTATGTGTGTAGTTTGTTTTCTATTCCCCTGTTGTTGATTTTTAGGTCTTAGAAAACAGCTATCATAAACACTTTTTAAAAAGTGTTTTAAAAATATGACACTATTTAACTGTTTAACTGATATTGCTGTTTACCAGTTTCTTAGATGTGACAAGTCTGAAGTATGCTCGTCACATTCTTTAATGAAGAAATAGGATATGATTTCAAAATAAATAATAAACAAAGCTCTCACAGAATTGAATGGGAGTTTTTTCGCTGTGTAGTGACAACAGGACGAGGTGTCTGCCAGCCAGCTATTTATAGCTTAGCTTTCCTCCTGACTGTTCAGCTCTGCCTTCCTACACTGTCAGATGAATCCACTAAACTCTGCAAAAGACAGTTTACAGAAAGTCGTAAAAACAATTTCTTGCTGTGTGTGAAAGAGTTTGCAATGCTCGAACTTGGATAAACTCACCCAAGGTGTTTCAGTGCATGTATCTTTTACCTCATTTTCTACCCATGTCTTCAGATCCTTACACTCTAATTCATATCCAGGCAAATACTTTTTTTATCTTTGGTCTGTGGGTACGTAACATCAGAGAACTGTAGATGTGCACAAGGAAGGAGTGGCAGAGAGAAACGTATAGACTGATCACAACCCCCGTTCCTCATTCCCCTGTGCTGCTCATGGGAAGGAGATAGAGGAGCTGAGAGTGAAGTTGAGCCTGGGAAAAAAGGTAGGAAATAGCCACTGCCCTTATAGTACCCCTTATACAGAATGGCATCAAAGAATAAATGGAAAAGCAGTCAAGACAGGGAGGTAATTCCCCTCTCATTTTCGGAAAAGAAAGCTTCAATTTATTGAGACTGAAAGGCAGAAGATAATTTTTGCACCTTGCCTTACATGTTGAGGGCACTCTGACTCTAAGCAATATCGAATAATAAACATACAGACAAAAAATAAATATGTGGAAAAATTGCATGGACACTTTAAATTGGATTAGGAAATTGCAGTATAGGAGATCCTCAGAGGGCACATTATTTTACCCTGAGGGCTTCGCAGATTGTATCAAACTTCACTCATAAAGAAAGGAAGAGGAATCTAGCCTGGAAATTAATAGTGTAGCAGGAGCCAATTCCAGCAATACGGAACTCCTGTGTCAACAGTTTCTGTCACTGACAGCTAGGAGTTCCTGTTAGACAGAAACTGAAGCAGTCTAGGGTCTGAAGTCACTGCTCTCTGCAACTTCCACAATATTGGAAGGTAGGAGAGCCAACAGCAGAGTGAAGTACTCCAGGGAGAGAAGGAGTTCATCTCACACAAGACAATGTATTATTAGGCAGATACTACGGATATCACAAGGGTCATTATCAGATTTGACTCCAAGAGTGATCACAGCATTTGCCAGAAAAAACTCAGTCTCAGCTGGAACAGAAATCTCCCTTGAAGCGAACTGCAGGATGAAGGTCAGAAACAGACCTTTTCTGTTTCAGGGATGATGAAGGTTTTATAATAGAAGCCTGACTGCCTGGGTCAAAATTGATGAGAAAGAAACTTCCTGGAGTGGTTTCCTACTGCTGGGATTGAAAAGCCCACGTAAAGAGAACTTGGACAGACAGTTCTCCATTCCCTGACAAAGAGAAAAGATATAGTGTTTATAGCCTGTACACAGCTCATAGCCAACAGACTTTGATGGGGAAAATTAAACTTGCCCAAAGCTACAAAGAAAAGTAAAAATTAGGCAAAATGAAACGCTAAGATCAAAATGAACATAAAAAATCACAAAGCAGCAAAGAAAAAGAAGTGAAATAAAAGGCTGAGGTAATCTCAAACAGAAAGCAGTGAACTGCAGAAAAGCTTCATATAAAACCAGAGAGGCCGCTGACAGTCAAGGATGTGTTTTTACCTTTGGGGAAGTTATCCGAATGTATGCTTTCTGGGTACTAATAGAGGTTCAGTATCACCCTATTACCTCATTTACATAACAAACGTGGACCATAACATTTCGCCTATTAATCCTGCATTAAGAATAGAATAATCTATTGAACTGCATCTTCCTTAAAGAAAGAAAGCCCATCCTGATGTGACAGTCCAACACGTATATAGGCAAAATGTTTTTGCCGTAAATTACCCTTAAAAATATTGTGTTTTATCGCTACTTTAGGCGATGCTTAAGGTAAATCTATTGTTTTGGATTTTATTTTGCCTTTGGCTGGTGAAGAGCTATTTACCATCTAAAAGTTCCTTCTCACATACACATTATTATGTATATCCCTCAAACAAATTGCTTCTCTACCCTCTAAATACACTCCATGGACAGAACTTACCTAAGCCTTCACTATAAATTCCTTGGGTGATGCCCAAACCCAATTCTTTTAGCTTCTAGAAGACAGATAATTTAAACATGGAAAATATAATTTTCTTATTTCTTACTAGTATAGAACATTTCTTGAAGATATATTTCTATAGGAAATAAAATGTTATATGCAACTAATCAGATAAAATATTACAGATGAACAGATAGTTTGAGTACGAATGTTTGAATTAAGGAAAAAGTTATATTACTACAAATACCATTTGACGTGCTCTTTTAATGCCAGTATGTGGTATTTAGATGTAGACTTTTGGATGAGTGTTTTGCAACCCTAAAAGCACAAGAACCTTTAAGTTGGATTTCAACAGTGTTGCCACTTGATTGGTTACTGTCCAATTTATTGTAAGGCGAAAGGAATCCAGAAATGCTGCATTACAGTAAGAGCATCAAACACACATCTGTGCTTGAAATTACTGGATTCACCTCATTATAGGATGACCTTCACTTACCGAAGAACGGAACAGCAACAAAAAGGTTAAAACAATTATCACAGGGTGAAGCCTACCCGAAAGCATCACTCAAAGAAAATGAAATCTGGACTACATATGCTCAGCTCTGACTACATGATTCTGCTGTGCACCAGGAAAACCTCCTGCAGTTTATCTTTGTTACAGCTGTGGTGATACTTACCTGTGTAAAGATCACTGCTTAGATATATGTGACCTGGACTACACCTACCCAGCACTAACAATTTAGCTTGTTCCACTATGTGTGGAAAACAAATGAAAACTCACAGATAATCTTTGTTATGTAATGGTGATCAACTTTACATTCTTCTAATACATTTGGGACATGAGACTAGAGAGAGAAATAATTCAGGTAGCCAGATCCTGGTTGGCTTTAGATAAGGGGAAAAGTCATAGATTGACTTGGGGCTATGCAACTAGCAAGACCATTGGTACATTATGCCAACAACTTAATCTTAAAAATTTATACTTAGTTATAACAAAACGCCCTTGGGTGCAGATGGGGACTCTGTACTCAGACGCCTAAGAAGATGTAGAGGGCTGAGCCAGCTGGGAATTTCTCTGCACAGGGACCACACTGCAAGACCTGGAGTGAGTGTCCCCTGGGTGCACAGTGCTAGTCTCAAATGAAATACAGGGTCTGGGACTTTGGTCAATGTGAGTGTGAAGAGTGTGAGTGTCATAGACTAGAGTAGGAATCACTATCTACACTATTCCTGCTTTGAAAAAAAATAAAAATAAATTGGAAGTTACTTAAGTGATGTGCATCTGTTATTGCGACTACTCGGCCCCAATTCATCCGTAACAACAATTCAGTAATGATCCACTTCTCTCCAACGCTCTGCATGAACCTGTGTGCACTCTTCTGAATACCTTTGCAACTCACTTTTTCCCTAGCTCTGTGCTAACCCTATTGTGTAATACTTCTCACCCTTGCACATGCCCTAACCCTTGCTGCATACATCACTCCACAAGTTCGAGTTCCTGTACCGTACCTCTCACCCATTAATGCAGTTCCACAGGTTAACTCTCGCTTGCTCCATTTTCACACATTGTCTGTGCCAGCACAGGATGCAAGCAGAGAGGCTCTTTGGTTATGGAAACCAGTGCAGTTATACTTTTCACATCTTCATAGAACGCATCTGAGGTAACAGGTACCTCCTCTGAATTTGATGATACTGCTCCTTAATTCTGCCTACTCAAGACAAACAGGAATGCAGGTCACAACTTCAGGCCAAAATGCTGTTTCTGTTTACTTCTCTTACCAAAGTCCCAGGCACCAGCAATACTCTGCGAGGGACCATTCATCCCCCTAAGATGTAATCCTCAAAATGTTGGTTTTATTTTTTTCATAGTTTAAATGTTTTCAGTCATATCCTGTTCAATATGTCACTCCCAAAATAACAAACGTCTTAAATAAAAATAAATAATAAGAAAAAAATTACCTGTTTTATTGCATAATGATGAGGTAAACCACCAACAAATATGGATCCTGTTTTAAGCCAATATGAACTGGACCAGAAACTGCTGGGCATACTTGTCTTTGCAGATATCCCCAGGACTGACATTTCTGCTTCACATGGTACCATGCCTTGCCTGCATAAATTTAGAAATAGGCACATTTTACCACCATATATAGTCCACATTACTGTCTATCTGACAAATTAATTAGGCCGTTACTAAACCAATGCGGGAAGAAAATCAAGTAAATAGCTGTTTTTATATTAAAGACTATAAACATAAAAGAAGATGTTTAACAAGCTGTAAGTTGGCATGTCTTTGGGGTTTGAGCTTCCATTAAAATGAAAGCATATTGTAAATCTGAGGAGTGTAATTGCTAAAAAAGCCAAAGCACGCAATAATGGCTGAAAAAAAAAGTTAGACAATTTTTAACAGCGTCAGGAAGGCTTTGTAATTTGAAAAATAGACTTGCATTGACTTCAAATATTTTAAATATCTTTTTCATCACAAAAAAAGACAACCCAGAAAAGTAATTTAAAATGAACTGCATTTTAGAGAGTGCAGATCTAATATAATTTGTAATATTTATTTTCAAAAGCATTATTCCCAAAACTGAAGGCAGAAATATTAGGCCCTGAAATTAATACATACATTCCCTTTTCCATCCCCCTGTCCACACATTCTCTTAACAGTGTTGCTCTTAAGAGCATGCATAAATTGTTAACAATAAACAGAAGGTGCAAAGCAAATAATTTGTTCTACTTTTTTTTTTTAATGATGCAAAACTCATTTACATTCCAATAACTGACTGGCAGCAAACACTCTATCTTCATGAAGGAAAGCACAGTAAAGAAGTACCAGAACTAAAGAGCCTCTCATGCAGGAATTTCTTTCAGCCCATCCTTCTCTCTGCACAGGAAATTAATCAGAGTTCAATCAGCTGTATGTTTAAAAATATTGAAGTGCTTTTGAGATATAGGTGCCACAAAAAAAAATCTCTATGTAAAAATAGCATATAGCAAACAAAACTATAAAAGCAACAGTCTGTAATTTAGCTAGAGTGCTATAGGCAAAGTATGAATTCAGTTTATCTTTGATAATGCAAAATTAGGTTCTGAAACTTAGTTACAAAAAGATCATGGAAAATTTTCTTCACTATCTTCTGTTAGATAATGACATATAAAGAATTTCTGACATACAGTTGATAAGGTCCTTCATAATTTTTTAATAGAGAAGATGGAGACATAACATTTACAACCAGTTCTCTATATTTGTTTTATGTGTAATTCTGTTTTTGTGATGCTCTCAGAAAAATATGCAAACATGGTATCGGTCTTTTAAAAGACAGGACTATAAATGTTTTCGCAAGCAAAATGGCCTGACCATCCTATGGTAAATAAATTCAGATGAAGAATATGAAGCTTTGTTTTGTTAAAATCAACTTTAAAGAATAGAAATAAATTGGGCTTTTAGTTCTGTGGGCTAAAAATTAAACTGAAGGGTTCACTTCAGGGGATTTCTTGGGTTTTACCTTGATCTTTACAAAGTTTTTTAAAACTTGCTAATTAATAGCTAACATGAATGAGAAAACAGAAGGAGAAAATTGTAGCCAGAACTGCAATGAAGGAAAGGAGTGTTTTCCTACCGCATTTTGTAGACATTATGCAATGATTGTATGCCTAAGCACATACGCAAGGTTCTGCAACACACCATTTTCGTTATTTGCTTACAAAGGAAGTTTGCTGATAATGTGTGTAAGTCACACACGCATTCTCAGTAGCTCTATTTTAAATGATCAAGCATTTTTTCCTAAGGCTTGAACCCAGTGTGACATTTTGGATGTATTCATTCTACAGCAGAAATCTTTGGTTAGAGTTCTAAGGACAAAATTATGATTTTTAAATATCTAAAATGTCTTCTCTTTCTAATAAAAAGATATAATAGTTATGAATAAAGGCATAATAATAGGATAGCAATCTTTCAGAAATACTTTAAATCAGACTTGTTTAAATGCAATATAATGCATTTTTTATTTTTTTAAATACTTAATAGATGTACTAAATGAAGGAAAGCTGCCCCAAAACCTTATTTTTTAATTTTTTTTATATATATATATATCTCAGTATTTCTTTTACACATTTTGCGATGATAATGCTGTAACTGGTTATGTCACCACATCCACGCTTCTATTACACAAGCACCCTATTTACAAATGTAGTTCTTTTCACATTAGCTGCAGACGTATTTGTTATCTTGCCCTTAATAGCTTATATGATAGATATGTAGAGGGATTTTGTGTGCATATATAAACATATTTTGAAATTAATTCCCAGTACTTTATGTCAGAGAACAAGTTAATGCAATTCAATAGCATTAACTGCCTTCATCCTAAGCTTGTTAAAATGTCAGCCACGCACCTTTGATTGTGTTTGATTGAATCTAGCAGGGTCTGGCCAAATTAGAATAACAACCTTAAACCATTATTGTTTAGCATTTGCTGATGATACAATCACCGGGTCATATATGCACTCTATGAAATTTCCATCAGGCTTTTAAAATACTTTTTCTACAATCAGCACATTGGGTGCTTTAAAGGTCAAGTAAGAAGACAGAGCTTTTTACATAATTATAAATGTGGAAATGCACACAGCAATTCTCAAGCACTTTTGCTGGGTAAGCCACCGGTAATTGTGCCTCAGTCCAGCCCAGCAGTAATAGTTCACAGATTCCTCATTTGTACTCACATAAACGTAATGATTAAATACTGGCCTATTAATTATAACCTGAAGATGAGTTCTGTCTAAACAGTATTAAATCCATTGCCCAATGACTCTCAGGTTGGAAGGATGGAAAGGTCAGATAATAATTTGATAACTGTTGGGATAACGGTAGCTAAACATGACAATGTCTGCATGAAATCCAAATCCTTTTACATAATGTCCTTACTTGCTGACATTTCATAGTGATGATTAAATGACATGTTTGGGATTATCATAAAATGGTAAAAAGGTAATAAAAGAAATGGGAGAAGAGGAGGAGGGAGAGAGGGATGTCCAGATAAAGTATTGTCAGTAGTGCTGTGCAACCTTGCTGGGAATAAAGCTTCTTTAATCTGGTTTTCCTGATAAGAAAGAGAAATCTCTTGTTCTAGAAACAAGATTGAAACTTTCACCCATCTCTAGCAATTTCATTTTGAGTGTGATCATGCTAAACAACAATAAACAATTCACTCATTACCCTTGAACTAGTTAGGGTGTAATACTGGCATTCAGTCTATTAAACAAAACCAAAAGTAGGTTTTCAAACAGCTATATCAAATATGAGTTGTGAACTAAAGAATTAAAGAGAAGCTTTATTATCATATATTCTAAAAAACTACCCCAAAGTTCCCTGATTTTATTGAAGATAACTGATTAATTAAAGCTGAGAAATGTATTTAATTTTCACTGTGTTTAATTATTATTTTACAGATTTCTTAGCTTAGAAAAATCAAAGCTGACTCCTGTTTCCCTCTGTTTTCACCCAGTATCTCGTAGATTTCATTTTCTGGTTTCATACTCAAACTGCTCCTTGCAGTAAAATGTTTATTTTTGTAAAATTGCAACAGAACAACAGACCAATTGTCAAAGACAATTAAGAGTTTTATTTTCTTAATGCACATTTAAAAGGTGGGATCAATTTTGACCTGATGCTGTTTTTAAAATCCTTAAGGCTTTGCAAGGGTGTTTGAGACAACTTTGAGAATGAACCATCTGGATCTCTCTGCTCAGAGAGGTTGTGCGGGTTTCACCCTTGCAGGTCTTGAAAATCTGAGTGAAGAAAGCCCTGAGCAACCTTGTCTGACCCCTTGTCTGGCCCTGCTTTGAGCAGGAGGTTGAACTAGAGACCTCCTGAGGTCCCTTCTAGCCTGAAGTACTCTAAGATTCTACAGTCCTGCAACATTTTTATTTAGCAAAAAAACCCCAAGTCCATAATAATAACATTTAGAAAACATGGCAGAATCTCATATTACCCTCAGCAGATTTATTTAGATAGAAAATATACCAGCTACACTCCTAGTCATTAAATTTTTACTCTGCAGTAAGATGCATCATTTTAGACTGCTCACATCTGTTGGTGCTGACTGTGCCCTACTGAGACACCAGGTAGCACACACTTTCATGTTGCTGATGAACTAATGAGTCAACAACATATTTTTTTCTCATTCACTCTGACAGCAAACTCATATTTCCTGGACCTGGAGCTGATTTCTTTGTCTGGTCTTAATGAGTGATTTAACTAACTAAATAAGAACAATAAAGGCATGATGTAAATTTTTCTAGGAACACGGGGTGGAGGGAAATTCTTTTTTTTTCATATTCTAAAGGAATGAACAGATATGGTACCCCTGTATTTTCTTCACAGAGGTTACATCTACATTACTAAACTAAAAAGCTCCACAACATGAGTTCAAGTCCTGACACATAATCATCCATATTTTTATGAAGTTATCACAGTTCCTGTCACAGCTGCCACCCAGGCTAGCTATCATCTCCAATTTTGAAACTGAAAAAGTTCATTGATTAGTACAATCCAGGAATCATTCCTAGTTTAAATGTTGCCAACCTATTTCTCAATAAGTATTTTTATAGAAATGATCTGGGACCTGCCAGCTGGCCTCAGGTCCAGAGAATAGTTTTCAGATTTCAGTTTTATTTACTACTATAGATTTAGCTAGAGGAAAAACAATGATCTATGCCTCTGGCCATTTCTGTTTTCACAGTTTGGAGAGCTTCAAGTTTCTTTCTGTTCACATTGTAACAACCTGAAATACCATTTACAGAAATTAAACTTAGAAAACAATATGCACTTCTTTGAAGTTGATGTAGAGGTAACTAAAGTGTCATTGAGAGAAAAGCCTGGCCCAAATGAGAGTAGTCTATTCAAGCATTCAGACAGTGGCAAGTTTAGAGTTGGACCTAGACTTGCAACACTGATATTTTAAGTGAAACCGAAAGACTGCACTCAGTAAGACGTTACACGGTGGGAATTCATATTTATATCAACTCTGCAGGCCAACATTATTTTTTGGTCTCTATATCCCATCTGTGTTCTCGTTAATATAATTTTTTTTGGTTTTGACATGGGGCCAAGGCAGCCACAGAAGATCGAACCTACTTTTAGGATCCATAAGCGCCCTTTGATGTTCCTCAGAAAATAATACAGAACAAAGTTTTAGGTACTTTGCTTGCTATTAAAGCCTTACTCTGCTGTTTTTCTGTTTCTGTCCCTGCAACAACTTGTTTCAGAAGCTGAACATTTTCGTTCTTAGAAGTGAGACTAATGAGCTCTTTAAGTAGCAATGACAGAAACATTTTTAGTATTTATTTAGTTAAATAATTTAGGCAAGAATAGATCACTATACACCGCAGATTTGTCTCTTTGATGATTCTAAATTTTAACTTCTGAGTGTCTCCTTTGATGGCAGAGTTCTGAAAAGGTGTAGAATGTGATTTTGCCCCAAGATGTGGCATGACTAAGTAAGCTTTTATCTTAAAGAGCTTGTAAAACAACAGTTCGTATCAAACTAATTGGTGGTATTAAGTCGCTATTAACTGTTATTATGATCAATTTAGTATAATTAAATCCATTGCATTCAATTACATTTTTATAAAAAGGCAGTTGCTTATTCTGTGTTGACTCATACAAAGTTTGTGAAAAATAGTCACTCTGTGGAATATCAAAAATATGTAAAACATATTAAGCTTCGATGTCATGATTTTTCATTCCAGTTAAGATTTTTTTTACATTGCACTGATGCAAAATAGAATAAAACTATTTAGCTGCAAACAAATGCATTTAGTTTTAATCTTTTGTTTTATTAGAAGATTTGATCAGTGCGGAGTTTTTTTGTCTATCGAGACAGATATGCCAGAAGAAAGTCTACTTTCATTAATCTCAATTTCTGGAAACTAACTACAAAATATGGAAATATTAATGCCAGGTTTCTCTGACATAGTTTATAGGTTTTGTTCATTTCTACTAGTCCTTCTTTTTTTGTGAAATCTTAGTTCTTGTTGAATGAATAAAGCACTTGTTGTAGAGACTTCAGAATAGCAAAGGGTGTTCAGGCATGTCTGGCAATGCAGAACTGAGATCTTTACTATACAGTGTTCAAAAGGAGTATTCTCATGTAACATCAGCAGTATAACAGCATGATTATTTTTTTTTCTGAAAGCAAGCTTGTTTCCGAAAGTTAAATTGCTCATTTTAAGAAGGCAATCTTTAAGCTAACATTTTAGAGAAATTCTGAAAGTGAATGGGGAACTGTGAATATGTACAGTAGATATGGTGGAGCTTGGATCATGTCACTAGCATTTCTAATATGTCTATAGGTGTGGGTTGACTGGCAATTTAGGCAAAGGACTAATTTCCAGCCTTTATTCCCTCCTCCCTTCTTTGTGCAGCAATTTGCATTAAGGAAATCATTCAGGTGAAAAGAAAAAAAAAGTATATATTTTTAACTGGATCAATTCTCTGTATGAGCTCTGGCCACATGAGACAGGAGCTGAGTTAAAAAGGGGAAAAAAAAACAACAAAGGAAGATAGGGAGAACAAAGAGGCTTGAACATGTCAAAAAACAACCAAATATTCCTGAGGCTAAAAGTCTCCCTTTGAAGGCACTCTGAATCGTTCATTTTTGTTAAAGTGACTTCTCAAAAAAAAAACAAAACCCCAACAAAAAACAACCAACATAGAAGGAACCCCCTCCTTAAAGACAGATTTTATTTAGAGAACAAGATAATTAGATTTTTAAGAAGTAACTTTTTAAATAATGAAAATGTAGAAATAAATTTGATGGATTAAATAAAAAGGCTTGAAAACAAATTTATTCTCTAACTGGAATAAATTCTTTACTATATACTGCTGGTGCCCAAAAACCTGCTTCCTTCCATGGACTTAGAAGGCTCACCATAGTGCTTCCTTCCTAGAGCAAGCAGACGCTGCTTTTTTTTTTCCCCAGGATACCCCCAACCTGCACTGTTGCTGCAGACTCCCTGCAAGCTCCATCCTGTCCTTCAGGGAGACAAAGCTTATTTGCTTTCAGAAGAGGAGCAACCTCCCCACCTCCAAACGACTCTGATTGAAAGGGAATCATGTGGGATAAAGTACAAAGAAACTTCCTTCTTCCCAGGCAGGAGTTACAGTGTAGAGCATTCACACAGCAGTCTGAATTAACAAGACAGCTATACTGCTTGTCTCGCGCTCTGCACATCCCTCTTTCTTCAGCGAGAGAAGGGTGGCTTGCATCATCTTTCAAATGCTCATGCTGCCTCCTACCTGCCTCAGTACAGTGATTTTCATAAAACTCATGCCTTCAGGCTTCTGGATGCAATGTGCAGTGCCTAACAGCATTTTTCTCCCAGTACAGAACTGGCTAATTATTTTTGTTTCTCCATTCTCTGAGACGTTTCTCAAACAGCCGAGATTGACTTTTGTAGTGAAAGGATATCTAGCAGGTAAAAAAATCTTTGAGGTGGGAGTGAATTACACATCTCAGGTGTCTGCCACTGCTTGTCCATATAGTCATGGTCACATATCTGAGACTTAGGGTTAGCAGGGTCAGAAAGGAATCTTTACCAAGCTTTTATTTTCAGCTTTTCACTGAAGTACTGGCTGGGGTTTGCCAACTGCTTTAATTTGGATATATAAATTCCTCACTAATGCTGTGAGATTAGGAAGAGGTGACCACAATACAAGGTATATTGGGAAACTATTTAAGAAATAGAAGGGTTTGGGTTAACTGAAGTCTGTGACTCGCTGAACAAAATATTGATCATTTATGGCACAGAGGAGGTAAATCTAGTGGTCCCCTGGTGGTCAAGTGAGAGGTCCCTTCTGGCCCAAAACTCTAAACCCAAGAAATTTTAGAAATAATATCTTAGATAAAAATGGTAACCTATGGTATGTTATTCTGTAGTATTGAAATGGTGTAACATGTTCATCCCTAGAGGTGAAAAGTTCTATAAAATATGTTTTAAATCCTACGCTGTGTGTTCCCTAAGCTTCCTTTGTGATAGCTGGTGTATTCATTCTTAACTAATATGCATATATTGTATAAAATATATTGACATCACATGTGAAAACATGAGAACTTAAAAATCACGTTGTTTAGGAAGTCAGAGGGCTCAGCACATTTAAATGGCTAAAAGAAACTACTGGACTGCATGCATTGCATATATTAGGTCTGCTTTCCAAATAAGAAAATACATTCAGAAATGGGATACCATTATATTCGGTTACTTCTTATATGGAAAAAATATTTCAAATGTATAAAAGATGTCAGTCAATGTTGTCACTACTTTGTTTTAAAAAGTAGCAATTTGAGTTATTCTGAGAATAAAATTATGAACAGTCTGGGAAATTAAGAGTGTGAGGAATGGAGTTAAGAGTTACTGTATAGATCACATGGGACAGAACAGGATTTAAATACGCTTAAACAAAGAACCTGCTAAGGACATGTCCTGAGGAAAAGCCTCCAGCAAATGCATAAATTGTTGAGGCAGTATCTCTAAAAGATATGGAATTTAGTGATATGCAGCAGTCAGTAAGAGAAGGCATGTTGTTTCTTTCCTTTTTCTCCTGAATACAGAGAAAGGCAGGCAATTGTAAGTAAGGAAAAAAATTAATAGTTTGCAAATCTAGAAATAAAAATATAGTTTTGTTTTTCATGACCATGACACTTCAAAGAATAGATAATAGTTTTGGTAAAATAGTTCTAATACTGAAGTTTAAGACGTTCTTTTTTTAGAAAAAAAAAAAAAACAACCCCAAAAAATCACCAAAAAACCCTAACTGGTACATTTGAAAATACTTAAGATTAATAAACAACAACTGCATTGATACACCGTACATGAACTAATTTCTGGTGTTTGCACTCAAAAATAACCTTCAGCTACAGATATCTGTGCTTACTCAGGAAGCAAACTGGATAAGTATCATTTTATTGATTACTTATCACTTTCCTTAATATTTCTTCAGCAGCAGCAATCACCAATGCATTCTCAATATTGAACGTATGTACAGACCAGTTTGTTTATCTGATTTTATTAATGTTTAACTGTTCTGATGATTTTTAGTGCGATGCTGTATTTGTATTTACATTGCTATTTCTCTCTAGCATCTACAAAGTCATTATTTCCATAGTGCTCTAAGTCATTAAAAAGAGAGGATTAGGTTCTTGGACAAAAAATGGTATAATCTGAAGACCATTAATGATTGAAGATTTATTCTTACGAAGCACCACCATTTATTTTGAACATTTGACCTCCAAGTAGAAAGATACATTAAGCTACATTTAAATTATCAAGTATTTATGAGATAAAGTAATGAATAAAATTAGTCACAGGAGGGAATGTTATTAGCCCAGCTCCCCTTCTACTTATCTGTGAAAGGATTAAAATCAAATTGATTCTCTCTAAATGGACTATGCAGGTTAGTAGGATGAACTGGAAAACACATAAAGATATATTATGACTAGCAAGATTTCAAAACTTTTCCTCTGCTTAGTGTTTTTTGAGTCAAATTTTATTTTAATCTCACAGTTCATAAATCAGAATCTCCTTTGATTCTCTTGCTTCATTGCCATTGCTGTCACTGTTGTGCTCTGATAGTGAGTAGTTACAGCGTAACTGCGCAATAGAAATCTTCAGCACCTAGAAATTAGTTTTCACTTTTTGAGCTACTTGTGCCAATAGCCATTCCTTGTTGGAAAGTCGTATCTTTTTCCTTTCAGCTCAATTCCAGAATACCCTTTTTGGGGGATATTCTTCACTTCTTCCTGTTCATCTGTGTGATAGTAACCACAAGTATTTTAGGTTAAATTTCATTATCTCTGTCTTTCCAATTTTCTTGATACTTCATGATCAACCCATTCCTATTTTCTACCTTTCAAATCCAGGTCTTGACATTAGTATCATTATTTCAATAGCTTTCGTAATTTTTGTTCCATTTTAAATAAAAATGCCTCTACATCTAAACTATATTCTCAAATCAGTTTTTCATTGTCTTAGCCTCTCTGCAATGGATGCTGGACCGTACATAGCAGATATAACCTAATCAGGAATGAAGACATAGTGGCATTTAGGAAACAAGAAATGCCATTTTATTACCAGTCTTAATAAATCATAAATAAATTAGACTAAATATAATACACTGAACTTTTCCCAAGTTTTTTCCACTGAGCCAGGAAAAGGCTGAGGGAGCTGGGTCTCTTTAGCTTGGAGAAGAGGAGGCTGAGGGGTGACCTTATCAACGTTTATAAATATGTTAAGGGTGAGTGTCAGGAAGATGGACCCAGGCTCTTCTCGGTCTCATTAAATGATAGGACAAGGGGCAAGGCGTGCAAGCTGGAGCATAGGAGGTTCCGGGTTAACATAAGGAAAAACTTTTTCACCGTGAGGGTGACAGAGCACTGGAACAGGCTGCCCAGAGAGGTTGTGGAGTCTCCTTCTCTGGAGACATTCAAACCCGACCGGACACGTTCCTGAGTGATGTGCACAAGGTGGTCCTGCCTTTGCATGGGGGTTGGACTAGATGATCTTGTGAGATCCCTTCCAACCTCTACGATTCTGTGATTCTGTGATATGTCCAAGTACTTCAACAAATGTCTTGCATCTGATGCAAGAGCACTGATAGCTTCCTTGGGAGAGGCCCAGAAAACGAAAAGAGCATGAAGCTGTCTTATATCAAGAACACCCTTCTTACTGCATTGTATAAATTTTGAATAAACGTCTCTAATTAAGCAGCAGTCATTGTTCTTAATATCTTGTAACTTATACTTTTTTTTTTTTTTTTGGTGAGGACATGGCCCATTAAGCATGTTTTTAGTAAGTAGAGTATATGGCATTTACATGGTACATGAAACAACAGATGGATGACCTCTTCACATATATGCTGTTATGTTCAAAATGAAGGCCAATGTTCAGAACCTTTGTGATAAAATAAAGCCAGAAATCTACAATAAAAGTGAAATTAAAAAAAAAAACAACACAAAACCCCCCCACAGAACGGAACAGAGAGGCATTTGCAGTTTTTTCTAACAATTTTATCTATCATTTGCTTATCTTACCTGCCTGAAAGCTCTAGGGAAAATATGAGCTTTGTAACCTATTCTGAAGGATAATAAATACAGCATGTTTTGCACCATACAGATTATTTCAGGCGTTCATAAAAAGCTATCAAAAATAAGCAACATACAAGCTCCAGAATGAGCATCTGTTGCATCATGGCATGATTAGAAAGATCTTTTTCTAACTAGAGGAATCAGAAAACATCTCAAATCCAAGACAATCAATCACCAAAAGTCTTGTAGTTGACTAGTGCAAACCTCAAATTACAAACATTATGAGTTAAAAGAGAAGAATAATACACTCTTAAGAAAGTAAATTGCCACATTTTGCAGTTGGTTTCTAGACCGATGGAGTACCTACCAGGTTTCTAATCCTAATAGTTGTGGTCAATGAAAAAAATAATATTTCAAAGTGGACAGAATAATTTGAAAGAAAGAAGTTCATGACATCTACTGCATAATCAATTTATAAGATGATAGATTTGCTAAATCAATTGAAAATTATGATCTGAGATTAAAAGTATTTTTTTTATTTAATCAAGGGAATTATTCTTGTCGATACTGAAATAATTGTTGAAATGGAGCATAATGGACCAAGAAAAGGACAAATTTCTAATGCTGCCACTGCAGTTTGGCCTGTTTCTGCAATACATGTTCTTTTTATCAACTTATTTTGATGATGAAGATTGAAGAAGAGAAATCTTAAAGCAGTTAATGAAAGCAATTTTATAAGGGCTTGAGTCAGAAGATTGCGTTAGAGCATACCCTGCATTGCCAGTAAGGCAGCTGTATCTTCATGACAAAACGAAACGTGTAAATTTCCCAATGCTTAAATCTAACATTTCCTTCCCTTCATAATACCCTGCAGAAATCTAATCCCCATGGGATTATGCCCATATCCATTTTTCACTGTAGCTCTTTCAGTTCCTTGGTAAAATTCTTAAGAAACTCAAAATGGTACAGTCAGAAATGTGAGTGAAACAGCTGCAATTACTTTCATTAACAGCTAGACTTAGTAAACAACTGTACTAGTTTACACATAAAACAGGACTCTCAGGCACTGCTCTGAGGCAGACCTTGACAATGTGTTCGTTTTAGCAGCCAATGCCATAAATTAAGACTAATCTGAGGCAAAATTATATCCTATCCAAAATTATCAAGCTATCCCAGATTTTGATGCAAATCCAGTCCTCTTATTATATCCAATTTTATTAAATAGTTAACAATTGTTGTAGCCACACTATTCCATCATCATGAAAAATGTAGTTCAGCAATGCTGCTATCTTACTTTCAGTATGAATATTCTGGTGAACTGTGAGAACTGGGTATAGAGTAGTGTCTGACAGTAATACGCACATTTATTTGCAAACATTAAAAAGTGTGACATTTCTTTTATTCACACCAGGAATGATTTCAGTGGGATAAAGGAAGCAGTAAAATGTTCCCCTGTAAGCAGAAAAGGAAGACATTATCACTACCTAATTTTCACTGTATTTCAACATGTATTACACAACACTTAGTACTTTTAAGTCTATTTCTTTCATTTAATATGATATTGCAGAGGCAGTATATTTTTTGCAGATGGCTTATCTTCAGTACCTGAAATGTATTGCTTTTAGTGAATTTGAAAGACAAAAATCTTTCCAGCACAGGACCATATCAAAAGAGCTCTAGACAATAATATTTTAAGTAATGAAAATGAGCATTTTCTTTCAACAAACTATTACAGAATAATACGTTTTTATTACCCATGATGCCCGTTCATAATACTTAACACCTACAGAACAAAGAAAATCCCACACTGTGCATATCCACTGTATCGTAGTATTCAGTATCTCCTACATTCCCATCCTGACTTTGCCAACTGCCCAGATACCATTGTTCAAACCTTAACTTACTTATCTCACTGCAAATCAGTTCTAAGAAGATTAAACAATGTTTGTAAAGCTCTAGACAGCTGCTGAATAAGCTACGGCAATTTTTCACTGAAGTTATTTTAAGTTTTACTATGCAATATTATACTACAATTGATTAAATTATGTGTTAACTTCATAAAACAATTATCATACATATTTTAAGAGTGACTATCAAATCTAATTGTCAACAGTATATATCTAACTGGTAATAAAGTAAAAAGTATGTAAAGAAGTGGTTATTATACTTCTCCATAGAGCATACACATTTTCTTAATTAACTCAAGCACATATGAAGATGCACCAGATTAACAATACAAAGCAATATCTAACCAAAGCCTTCTGACATCTGTGCCATTAAGATTTTACATCTTAGAATCTCATAATTGTTTAGCTTGGAAAAGACCTTTAAGATCATCGAATTCAACCTTTAACCTCGCACTGCCAAGTCCACCACTAAGCCATGTCCCTAAACACCACATCTACGCATCTTTCAAATACCTCCAGGGATGGTGACTCCACCACTTCCCTGGGGAGCCTGTTCCAGTGACTGACAAACCTTTCAGTGAAGATGTTTTTCCTAGTGTCCAATCTAAACCTTTCCTGGTGTAACCTGAGGCCATTTCCTCTTGTTCTATTGCTTGTTACTTGGGAGAAGAGACCAACACTCATCTCACTACAACTTTCTTTCAGGTAGTTGTAGAGCGTGATCAAGTCTCCCCTCAGCCTCCTCTTCTCCAGACTAAAGAATCCCACTTCTCTCATCCACTCCTCATAAGACCTGTGCTCTAGACCCTTCAACAGCTTTAGTGGACATGCTCCAGCACCTCAATGTCTTTCTTGTACTGAGGGGCCCAAATCTGAACACTGTATTCGGCCTACAGGGGGACAATCACTTCCCTAGTCCTGCTGGCCACACTGTTTCTGATACAAGCCAGGATGCTGTCGGCCTTCTTGGCCACCTGGGCACACTGCTGGCTTCCATTCAGCTGGCCATCGACCAACACCCCCAAGTCCTTTTCTGCTGGGCTACTCTTCCCCAGCCACTCTTCCCCAAGGCCGTAGCGGTACATGGGCTTGTTGTGACCCAAGTCCAGTATCTGCCACTGAGCATTGTTGAACTTCATACAACTGGCCTCGGCCCATCGATCCAACCTGTCCAGATCTCTCTGTAGAGACTTCCAACCCTGAAGCATATCAACACTCCAGACCATCCTGGTGTCGTCTGCAAACTTACTGAGGGTCCACTCAATCCTCTTGTCCAGATCATTGATAAAGATAAGAAACAGAACTGGCCTGTGGTGGGTTGACCCTGGCTGGATGTCAGGTGCCCCCTCAAAGCTGCTCTATCACTCCTCCTCCTCAGCTGGGCAGGGGAGAGGAAATATAACAAAAGTCTGGTGGGTTGAGATGAGGACAGGGAGGGATCACTCACCTACTACTGTCATGGGCAAAACAGACTCAACTCAGGAAAATTAATTTAATTTACTACCAATCAAATCAGAGAAGTAATGAGAAATAAAGCCAAATCTTAAAACACCTCCCCCCACCCCTGACTTCTTTCCAGGCTTACTTTCACTTCCAATTTTCTCTGCCTCCTCCTCGCAGAGGCACAGGGATGTAGGGAAGGTGAGGTGTTGCGGTCAGTTCATCACATATTTTCTTCTGCTCCTTGCTCCTCATCGGGAGGACTCCTCACACTCTTCCCCTGTTCCAGTGTAGGGTTTCTTGCACAGGAGACAGTCCTCCACCAACTTCTCCAAAGTGAGTCCTTCCCACAGGCTACAGTTTTTCATGAACTTCTCCAACGTGGGTCTCTTTCATGGGGTGCAGACCTTCAGAAACAGACTGCTCCAGCGTGGGTCCCCCACAGGGTCACAAGTCCTACCAGCAAACTTGCTCCAGTGTTGGCTTCCCACAGGGTCACAGCTTCCTTTGGGTCCATCCGCGTGCTCTGGCATCAGGTTCTCCATGGACTGTAGGTGGATATCTGCTCCACTGCTAACTTCCATGGGCTGCAGGGGAATCTCTGCTCCAGTGCCTGGAGCACCTCCTTCCCCTTTTTCTTCATTGACCTTGGTTCTACAGAGTTGTTCCTCTCACATATTCTCACTCCTCTCTCTGGCTACAATTACTCTTGGTGTTTTTTTATTTCCCTTCTTAACTCTGTTATCCCAGAGATGCTACCACCACCACTGATGGGCTTGGCCTTGACCAGCAGTGGGTCCATCTTGGAGTCAGTTAGCATTGGCTCTGTCAGACATGGAGAAAGATTCCAGCAGCTTCTCACAGAAACCACCCCTGTAGCCCCCCACTGCCAAAACCTTGCCATGCAAATGCAATACACTGGTCCCAGTACTGAGCCCTGGGGAACATCGCTTGTGACCAGCTGCCAACTGGGTTTAATTCCATTCAACATAACTCTTTGGGCCTGGCCATCCAGCCAGTTTTTTACTCAGCAAAGCATACCCCCATCCAAGCCATGTGCAGACAGTTTCTCCAGGAGAATGTTGTGGGAAATGGTGTCAAAGGCTTTCCTAAAGTCTAGGTAGGCAACATCCACAGCCTTTCCCTCATCCGCTGAGTGTGTCACCTTGTCATTGATGGAGATCACGTAATGCCTTTCATAAATCAATGCTGACCAGGCCCAATCATCTGGTTATCCTGTACATGCTATGTGATGGCACTCAAGATGATCCGCTCCATAACCTTCCCTGGTACCGAGGTCAGACTGTAGTTCCCTGGGTCCTCCTTCCAGCCTTTTTTATAGATGGGTGACACATTTGCTAACCTCCAGTCAACAGGAATGTCCCTGGATAGTCAGGACTGCTGATAAATGATGGAAAGTGGCTTGGTGAACAATTCCACTAGCTCCCTCTGTACCTTTGGATGGATCCCATCCGGCCCCATAGACTATCTATGATATACCTATGTACAAAGAACATGGAAAAACTACTACTTACATCATTTTCCTTTTATTTTATCCTCTTTCAGTTGCAAGTATTGTTACTTTTACAGAAGTAATATAGCCTATACTTCTGCCTATCTATTTTCCAAATTTTTTCTCATAGTCACACTCTCGTTGGAATGTGATGAGCACTGTCCAACTGTAATGTAGTTTTAAACATTATTTCCAAGAATGTGTTGTAGTCCACATGGCCATAACATGATTTTACTGCACACGTTCAGGTATCACTCATAGCTAATGAGATATAGTATCTTCAGAATTTACTAACTATCCAACCTAGATGATCTTGGAAGAAATAATAAACACAGACAATAGGAAAATATAAAACCTACCTAATTTGCACTTTATACCATTGTCCATCATCCACTCTAGCAGTCGTAGTGATGTTTTTGAATTCCGCTGCTTCATCACATAAGAACTGGTACTGCAGAGTAGGAAAAATGCTTTTATTACATAATTTCTAATAATTAAACAGTTACAGGCTTAGAAACTTGAATTTAAAAATAGCAAATGGTTCATAAAATCCTGAATGATGTCATGTCTATCAAGGAAAACTAATGTTTCATTAAAGATCTGGATCAGGAACTCTGTTGTACTGGAAATATGCAGGCACACATGTATGCTCCCTAGCCGGCATGAAATTCTTTAATCTTTGTGTATTGTACAATCAGGTATTATGGGCCTGATTTGCAAAGAAGTTGACCATCTGCAACCCAGCTGAAATTAACATCGGCCATGGGTGAATTTTACTTACCATTTTATGGCCTCCTTACACTTCCAAACACGTAATGTAGCATGCAGGCTGGAGCATTTTGAAACACAATTTAATTTCCTATACTAATGTGAACAAGCACTTGATTTCATGGTTTGTCTACTTGTAATTGTAGCTTGATTGTGAGCTTAGAACCATTTGTTCATTGGGCTTTAAATCTACATTTAATTGACCGACTTTGTGAATGATTAAGTGAATTCAATTAGTTTTAACATGGCACGCTGGGATCTCTGAATAGATTTTTGTCAATTAAAGTACTTTTATATTTTATGGTGCTTATGATATGTTAGAAAAATATTTTTCTGCATCATTACTTTACCATGAATACAAGTAAGATGGACTTAAAGTCGTCAACATTTTCTAAACCTTGGATAACTTCCTGCCCCTGACTAACCTCATTTGTTCTGGATGAAGATAGTTCACAATAACAAATAGAGCACAGTAAATCACAATATAACAAAATAAAGTAAAAAGTTATTTTCTTCCGTTTCTGTTTATCTGCAATTTATGTATCTTTTTAGTATGATCATGCTTTTTAAACATGAAAGGAAATACAGCTCAAATATGCTCTTCCTAAGAGTCATTTCACAATCCTTACAGAAGAATATAATTACAGACAAACTTTTAGAAATTGTTAATAGGAAAATGGAAGACCCACTGTGAGAAAAGTAACTTAGCTTTTAGTATCCTTTTTTAGCCTCTTTAGAATCTGCTGATCTCTTCATAAAGCTCAAGCTTTCTCTCTTCCTCAGAAAAGAAGGAGTAATTTGGCAACGGTAAAGATACACTGGGATACACGCTTTACTCCTTAAAGTTTATAAAGAAATGTAGTCTTATTTAGTTTGTCCAAGAAAGCAAAGAAAATGTTTTTCTGATTCTGTGGAACTGAGAATTAACATAATAGATCAAATTAAAGGTTTTTACTCAGAGCCGCAAGGTAACAAAGACATGCTTTATTCCCTTACACAGTAAACTTTCCTATGACAATTCACTCAAATCCACAGACTCCCTTATAACAATTTTAATAAACTTGCACATGAGGACGTTAAGTTAGTTTAGACTTCATATATAAAATAGAATACCTTAATTCATACCAGTTGTAAAGACAAAATCTACATTTTTTTTGTTTTGTCTTTTAGTGTGTACTTTTTTATGATATTCCAATTATAATCACTATTCAATTTCCTCAAACATCACGACTTGTGAGACATATTAATCATACTAACCATGAGTTTCCCATAACAGATAGCAAGTTTGATGACTATTTTCCTTAAAATACTAAAGAATCTCAAGACTCTACGTAGCTCTGTCTACTATCTTTTACAGAGGGAAATAGGAAAAAATATTAAAATTTTTACAGATTCTTTTACTTACTTCTCCTTCAGTGGGAGATTTTGTTGCCTTACCTGTAACATGCCATGTTTGATGAAAAGCTGAATTAAAAAATGTCCTATTGTTTTTGGGCTCTGTTCAATATGCAGGAGGAGTCCATGAGGATTATAGGTCTTAAATTCCAAGTGGATGAAATTTTTCTTGTTCAAATGCAAGCCTTGAAATTCCAGGTAAGAATCGCCATAATAGAGAGCATAACTAAAATCTGTAAATAGAATTTTGAGAGATGTAAGGGTACAAATACATTCTTCTTCCTCACTCATTGCTTTCTTACTCTGCTAATGGTAGCAAAGATATAGGATACTCTTTTACACCTGTCAAGGAGACAGACATGAATCTGAAAATAGATGCTAGTTTTTTTCTGTCAAAGTCTGACACTGAGAGTTTACAAAACTAGACATAAAGGTTTAGGTAAAATTATATTAAGCAGGCAGCCAGGATGAATGCCTGAAAGAAAAGGCTACGAAGACCATAGCACTTGGTACATACATACCTAGCAGCTTTGGATCCCCATAAGTGAAGAACAGTTTTTTTTCAGTTAGGCATTCACATAGTTTTTGATGCAAGAATAAATGAGTTTGAAGTCTCTGCAGAAACGATGCAGCATGGAAAGAGAGGAAGACTCTCCACAACTTGATTATGAAATTGATATCTTAATCAATTCTGTCAACTGTTTCTGTCTAAAGCAATGGGTTGCTGCTAGGGTGAAAGCTGAACATCTACCTGGCAAGGGCAGATGCAGCTTTTATTTAAATGGAAAAGGTTTGTGAATACATTGCTACAAGCCCATCAGATGACAGAGGAGTACACTTAAAACGGGCTTTTTTTTTTCTCTTCCTCTCTCTCCCCTCCCACCCCTTTTATTTCCTCTCTCCTTTCCTTTTCCCTCTCCTCACCTGACACCAACTCCAATAGCAAATAAATTATCACATATGCTTAAATTCTGACCATCAATGATACTGGGATAAATTATAAACTATTAATGTTGCACTCTCTTATATCACTGTAAGACTATGCTGAATTTTATCCTTTCATGACTTATCAGAAACCTATTTACAAAGTCAGAGCCACTGTGGTCAAATCCCAAATCTCTTCTAAACAAATTCTCAGGAAGAGGTGAAAAGAGAAAAAAAAACAAGCCAGCAACATATACACACCATATAACAGACAGTAAAACAAACCAAAAATTTCAAGCAATACCAGTCAATGACCAGTGATGCAAAAAAGATGACCTTTTAATTTTAAATGTATTTAATCTTTGAAAACTCTTTTGAAATAGAACTCTGAATGTGTAAATTTGAGACATCTCAATTAGAAAAACCATACAAAATTGCCCAGAAAGCTTCTTCCATTTTATAGACAGAATAATTTATCTAAGAAAGGGCAGACACAGCTTTAGAGGATTAGCTCCAATCCCTAACCCTTGTTTGTTTTCCTTCCTGAGCTCACCACTGAGCAATGAATCTCTCCCTCTTTCCACTTGTCCTGAACTGCCCCTGCACATGGTTCTCCTTCTCCCATGGAACCATTCAGTTATCCCTACACTCCTGAGAGTATCCTGAGTGTATCCTTACACTCCAGGCCACTCCAGACTGGATTATCTACTAAATTTCAGGAAAGACCAAACAAGCAAAACCTAGTGGCATCTACCTTTGGCTTTCTATGTATAATTGTAGTAAGTACACAGAGCACTGCAGACAAAAGATTGTACTTTATTCTCACTGGCATCCCTGTCTCTCTGTCTTCCTATGGCCACAAATGATGCCGCCTTACAAGACAATAGACTCCATTATTCCATGGATTTTAGGCCAGTTTGGCTTCTTAGGGGAAACCAGAAGCTGTTAACCAGAAGCTTTTTAAAGGAATCAGCTGCAGTAAAATTGCTGCAATTGCTCTATGTCCATAAATATGGAAAGTTAATGAGCGAAAACACTGAAGACTGTTTGGTAGCATCCATTTTTTGTGAGACCCATAAAAATGTGCTACTTGAATCACAAACAACCTTCCCACAACAACTATTAACAAAACCCACTGCTGTGGTTTTACCTATAAAGATTCTTACATTGTTTATAACAGTACACAATCTCTTTTTATAGAACATAAGCTTTGCTTATAATCCTTCTACTACGCTTTCATGCAGCTCTTTCATTTGACCTCTAGAGCTGACTTCCTAGATTGCTATTTGTCCTAAAGCAGAGTGCTCATCACCCAAGCCTTTAGGAAAAAAAAAAAATAAATAAAAATTTGAAGCTGTATTTTATCTTTCACTTGAAAGGAAAGAAACAGGAAAGCCCTTTGGCCTCTAAAATCCTTTCAATTGTAGCTCGTTCCCCTGTGTATACACAGCTCTCCGCATTTTCCTGTTTACATGAATTCACATTAATGTCAGAGTGTTAAACGGTTTGAGACCTAGCTGTAACGGTGAGCACGTACGCAGGCAGGCCTGCAACCCAGCCAGCCGACCGGCAAGCTTCATTAACTCTCCCCAGTACCTACTGCGTCTCCTCCGTTCCAATCTGCTTCAGCTGCATCAGCTTCAGCACAGAGGAAATGTCAATGTTCAGACTTAAAACTTCTCGAGAGACAACTGTAAGTCTTAGTTTTTAAAGGCAGGTAGAGAAAATAAAAGCTTTTAATATGCTCATGAGCAACGCTCCTGTGAATGGTGGAGCTTTTGTCTCTAGATATTTCTGTGTCTGATGCATACCCTGCAGTTTGCATGGATTCAGGCACAGAGAGGGTTAGAATAATGCTTCTCTTCTTTCCATTGCTATTCTTTTTTGTTATGTTACATCTTGGAATAAAACACTCCTGTTCAAGCTATTGTTTTTCTCTCTCCCGTGGACACATCTTTTACATTCTTTTAATTAGAAGTACCTTACAGCATTCAAAGAAAAGGCATCATTCCCTGTGGGAAGGACTCTCTCATGAAAAATATGAACAATTAATTCGGTATTTAGAAATTCTATTTATTAAAACTGAAGAATGCCAAGTGAAAAAAAAAAAGTTTTAGAAAAGTGAAATGAAAAGGTCAGAGCAAGGACTTTTTCACTGGGCTGGCTACAGACCCTTTGAGCCCAACAACCAACTTCCAATGGCCACCCATGGCCCAGGCTTAGGCAAACAGCACTCAAGCAGCAATGCTTCTCCTGGGACAGCCTGTTAGCTTTCACCATAATCAGTGTTGTGTCTTCCTCAGCCAAGGCATGCTCATGAACCACCACCCTGGGCATCCACTCCTGCTTGCCACCTTCCATAAGTCTGCCTGACAGGCAGGCCAAAAAAATAAGCAGTGGCCCAGTGCCCTGCCCCTCCAATGGCAGCACCACTGGCCATGCCAACGGCTGCCCTGCACACCATGGCCCCTTGCTGCTGCTTGCAACCTTGTCTCCCAGCGCGCTCTGACAACAGCAACATGTAGTCAGGTGAAGGAGCTGCTAGAAGAGACAAGGCAGCTCCCCATCATCAGGGAAAATGAGGGGTTTTGCAGAAATGGGGTGGGGGAAGAAGCTGAGCTGCACAAAGAAAGGGAGTAGACACAGCTGGAGGCCATGGCCCCACAGCTAGGAGGGGGTGGGCTCTTGAGATGGGGGAGGCTGGAAGCTTGTGACCTCTGGCAGCAGGAGGACAGTTTCTGATTGACCAGTGGACCCGCAGCTGCCAAGGGCACCACTGAAGGCAAGCAAGATGCTCCAGAAGACCCCTCAGAGTCAGTTCAGGCCATATATTTTTCTGTAATATAGACCGCAGGAGGGGGTAAATGTGAGTGAGACGATTACTGAAGACTCCCTACTTCAGGGTATGGAGGTGCCAATCTGCCGGTCCAACCTGATTTCTGTGGATGCTTGCTGCCTGGCAGGACTGAGAGCTGGGATTTTGCACAGGGACCAGCAGGGCTTGCACAACCCATCCACAATTAACCCTTGCTACTCTTTCATGTGGGCACCAAAAATGCTCGTGGGGTAACCAGATACATCAGGAATGACTGCAGAGCTCTGGGCATGAGGGAAGAAGGCGTGGGGGTCCTCAGTCTCACTAGAGAGGGGGAAGGTCTTGACCAGCCACTGACTCCTTCAGCAAACATCTAACAAAGTGAAGCAAGAGTAGTTTTGCTTGTTAACCTAATGAAGAGGACTTTAAGACTAGGTGTGCTGGGGTATGGTTACCATAATCTGAAGAGAAGTGAGAGATGAGAAAGTGTGTCTAGGCAACAGCAATACAGGAAGTTCTTGCAAGTAAAATGAATTTAACTGGAAATGTGCTGGTATAAGATGCACAAGCTCCTTAACCACTGACACTTGAAGAAAAGAACAGTACAAGCACTGCAAAGAAGTACAGATGGTAAGTCAGGTAAAACATCATTACATTTAGTTAACACTCCCCACCATTTGATGCTCCTGAGTATTCACACACAGCATCCTTTTAAATTACATGAACACATACAGAAAGTTGAAGTTTAAAAAATATTTTTGTGAATATATTCTGGGGGTGATTACTGCTGGTAACAATTCTTCAATGACCTCAAAATGAGTAATTTCATCCCTAATTCATAAGTCCTCTAATTAGGATGGCACAAAGCAAATTAATCCAGATGGTTTGAGGTGAAATTCTCTCTCCT
Organism: Psophia crepitans; assembly: GCA_013399095.1. Lineage (NCBI taxonomy): Eukaryota > Metazoa > Chordata > Aves > Gruiformes > Psophiidae > Psophia > Psophia crepitans. The sequence goes on from VWZZ01005506.1 coordinate 166,113, forward strand.
GGCTTATTTCTTCACTTTCTAAGGAACACGGGAAATACATGGATAAAAAGCAAATTTTATTAGGGTTGTTTTATCTTCTAGTTGACTATTGAAAAAAAGGAAGGGAGATTTTTATATCCAGTCTTTCTCAGTGGTAAAGCTTCTTAGTGGGAGTTCCATTTCTAGCTGGATTTTATGTCTTCAGTAAAATATTACTGGTTTGCACCCTGGAGAATATTTTCAAATAAAGACACTAACTACTGTCTATTACAATTAAATATTTTGTCAAAACTACAGTCTATCCAACCTTTGCACTTAATATCAATAAATGATTTCAAACACTAAACTTCCATTTGAATGTCCTTTCTTCACTATTTTTACTGTACAATTGTGTTTACACCTAAAACACAGTTGAGAGTGAGAATTCACTTTTTCCAAATACTACTTTCTCTGTACTACCAATAGGTATGCACAGTGTTAATGATGTAATTGGATTGCATTTCAACCACTGCTGAAGGTTCCCACATACAAAAAAAGCTTCACATGGGGAAAAACAATTGCCATGACAGGGCAAGGGTCCAGCATCATGCTCATGCTGAAGATGAGAAGCCTTCAGGGAAGGTTTGAGGGGGACCTGACAGCAGCCTTTCAGTGCTTACAAGGAGGTTATTGAGGAGACAGTCAGGCTGAATGACAGGAGGATAAGATAAAATGGCCTTAAATTGAAACAGGTAACTCACCGGAGTAGAAACATGCTTGCTGCCCTAACTACAAAGAATTCATGCCTCCCCAGTTTTGTGAACTCTGACAGAATATAAAAGCGGGGTTAATGGATAGTGTTAGTCATATGATCCTATTTTTTTTAACCTCTTTTAGAACCTCCTGTCTCAGGTGGTCTATGCATATAGCAGCATTTTTTCTTTACTCTTAATATGCTGAAAGTACCTCGGCTTCCATTTTCTTTACATTTCTATGTTTTATCTCCAAAAACTGTATTTCTTTCAGGTTTTACATTTAATGAGTCATGTCAATTACCCTCTTCTGCATTCTAAATTAAGGTCAATCATTCTAGTTATTCCTGGAGGACAGTCACAGGAGAATAAACCCTAAGTTTCATTCTTTATTCTTTTACATACAATTACCTATGTCGTATTACATACTTCATCAGCATTTAAAAAGTTTTACTTTATTTTCAAATGAGTCTCCTGTTTTTCCGTATGTTTTATTGAACCTTTTCAGTGGCAACTACTTAAAGACAGACCAGAACAGTGATCTTCATTATTTCTATTTCCAGATGCAGTGCTAGTTCACTGTGATATGCCTCACCTTTGGTTCCACATAATGTACCCACAGTTACAGTGAACCTGTTTTATGCTCTCAAAGAAGTCTGTGCTGCATGACTAGCAGAGAATTATAGTTATGTTTTTCTCTCAAAGTTGAAATGTTCTCTAATGTGGCATGCTAGACAACAATAAAACGTGGTTAACATCCAGAACCGTTGCCTGTGCAGCCCACAAGCAGCTTTCAAGCAAAGAAAAACAAGTTATGAATAAACCCGCTTCACTGTTCCTTTGTCATGCTTACACAGAGCTACAGATTTGAGTAGACTGCAAAATTCTTCTGAAAGAAAAACACAGCTGTTTAAAAGCTCTATAATTCACAATGTCTACACTTCTAGCCTAAATATATACATACACACATGCACAGACATATACATGGAATTCGGTTTCCTGAAAGCGATGGAAAATCAGACCCTAAACCCCAGGAAGCTCCTTCCCTTTTCCTGCAGTTATTGCATATCTTTCCTTTCCTCACACATGCATCAATCATGCCAGTTGATCCATGTTTTGATTCTTAACTTCTTCATGTTAGAAAGTCAGTCTGCAATGCTGTTGGTAGAGAAATCTGCATGTACCCTCGCTGCTCACTCCATAAAGGGGACAACTGGCTGCATTTTCTATTAATTTTCAGTTCTCTCTTCCATTCTGTTCAAGAGTTGTAAAACACAGTAGGAAACAAAACCAAATCTATACCTACGAAGTTTTCTTACACAACACATTCTTCAAATAATTTTTCAAAAAAGATACTTATGCACAAACAGCACAGATCTTTAGAACACAGAGACATATAAAATGCCAAGACTATAATAGAGATTAAAATTCAGAGATTTCTAATCATACAAGTAGCAAAATTATGTAATATAGACTTATTTTATAGGAAGTTGAAGCAAAATCCCTTTAAAAAGGTAAATAATTTCTTTGTTTATTATTTGCAGTATTTGGGTACTGTGGGAAAAAGGGGCATGGAACTGGTTTATATCCAATTATAACAGTAGATTACAGTCACAGTAATAATTCCCATTTTTGAAATATTGAGATATATATAGATAGAGGTAATACATATAAAATTTCTATATGTATAAAATACATAAACCACACACTTTTAATAGTCTCTTGGGAAGGAGAAAAAGAGTTTCTTTTACACTATTCCAATTTTTTTACATAAAAGAAAATTCACTGAAAGAGTTTTCAAGAAAATAGCCCTGTTTTTGTCCCTTTTCAATGACTCAGATGGGCCAAAAAACAGCGGTTCTGGAGAGCTCCCCATGGAAAGGAGGGATTGGAATGCTGGACTGTGCCCAGCAAGGTGGACTATGCCTCACATTGGCATATGGTACGTGCCAGTAAAGCATTTGTGCTCCAAATGACTTTCAGAAGTATAACTCAAATGAGCCCATTCCAAACTAAATGGGAATCAGACATACCTTCTTCCCCCCAGGTATAGCAGTTTGGAGAGCTCTAACACCTGCATCTTTATCATGAATGCAGAGAATTCCTGAATTGCTTTGAAATTATTCTAGGATGACAGACACTCAGTTGTAATGCCTAAAATGAAGCCTAAAATTTCTTTTGATTTCCATTCCAATTTTCATTGATGTCTGCATTCTGACAGCCAAATTGATGGCCATTTGCAGATGGTCAGGTCAGTACTTTCAATTCAATGTCTTCCCAGAATCACCAGAGCAGGTAAACTGTGTTTGTGATCTACCTGGCCAGAACAATTATAACTACACAGTGCTTCTGGAAATAGTTATTTGCTATTTATGTAGGTAATATACCTGTGTATTTCAATACGTTAAAGTTTCAGATTTATTAGAAGTTAATCTAAAATTTCTCGTTTTCCCCTCTCCTCTTCCTTGTACTTACTGAATTTGAAGAACACCATGCTCATACAACGTGACCTTTTTTCTACCACTGTTACTTGCCTGTGAGCAACACTTTAATTGCCAGTTTTATCTACTTACTTTCAGATGTCAGATTCTCTCTGACTCTTTTGCACTCAGACGTCTATCAGAGCCCACTGTAATACCTTTCCCTGAGTTTAGCAAATCCTTGCTGGGTCCCTGTGCCAAAACACTTTTTGGTATATTTCACTGATGTTTAAATTAGACTGACAGAAATGTCTTCTCTAAGAGCAAGACTACAGAAGATTGCTATACAAGACATGTCAGCTGGCCCAATGGACTTGAAAATCTTTATGGTTTTCTTGTCTTTGCATTTACCACAGAGAGGGTCATATTAAATGCTTCTCCTGCTACCAGCACTGTTAAATGACTTCCACCAGAAAATACAAGTGTGCTACACAATGGAAAAATTGCTGATATTGAGAAAAATTCAGGATAAGATATATGTAATACAGCTTAACCAAGTTCAAAGTTTATAAGAATGGGAGTCTACTAAAAACTCTGAGGCATTCAATCTGTTGGGTTCTAATACTAAAACTACTTAAAATGTCTACAGATGAAGAGGAGCATGACAATCCTGGAAGTTTCAAGCATTTCTGTTTTAATTTAGTACTCCGCTCACTTATTCTTTGAAAAAGTCTTTTTCTGTCTACAGATCAACACTCGCAATTCGTTTTCTAGAAAAGTTCACATATGCAGCAAGAGCAGTGAATACTATCTGCTTATGTATATATTGGAGCAGAATTGCACATATTGTCTGATTTTTTCTTAAAGGTACACATAAAATAGTAAATAAATTAGTTGATTCCTGTACATATAAAAATAGTAATGTCCCTACGTCTTTTCACACGTGTGTGTATATATATATATTGACTGCAAAGAATTGAGTAGGTTTTGGCCCCTCTTTGAACTCAGGGAAATGGGGGCAGAGTCTTCTAGCAGTAACCCATTTAAATTATAGGATGCATCTGGCATGCAATTAGTGCAGGAAATTGTTTTATTATCATTAGAGTATAAATAGTTCCTAAAACAGGATTCTGTTTCACACTCAAGTGTGGATTTTAACATCAAATATACTGCATGACTAGATCTATTAATTACAGTATTAGCTTAGCGAGATGGACTGAGACTTGTGTGACTGCTGCCTGCCAGTCACACAAGAGATTTTTCACCATGTGGGCTAGCTCAGCAACATACAGACAACGGAGAGAGGCGTTAAGTTTTACGGCAATCAGCAGGTGGGGAGAAGAGATTCTCTCACTGAGATATGAAAACATACATACATAAAAAATCAGGAGAAACCTCAGCTGTGTGTGGTTCTGTTTCAGCTAAAGCTTGTGTTGTTTCTTTCCTTTTTAAATGTACCGTAAGGGACATAGAGAGGATCAAGTATTATTACAGCAGAAATCAGGAGCAGCTTTTACCTTGGGGATAATTTGGCCTGCTCTCAGCAGAACTTCACAAGCCTCGCTGAAATCTTTCCCTTCTGCTGCCCTTTCTACAAAGTGCTGGCAGCTGGCACACATCCAGCACCAAGCCCAGCGCCACTGCTTGCATGTTGATAACCCCCACGGCTAGAAAGCATTAGAGCTACTACTGGGAGAGAAACAGATGTATCCATAAGAAACCAAGTTTTTTCACTTCTACTCATAAACCAACTTGCTATTTTCAGTTTATTACAGCTAGACTTTGAAAAAACAGAAGTGAACTAATTTTAACATCTTAACTATTTTAAAGATTACAACCGATATCAATGGTCACAGCATGAAGTGTATGTAATATGGTTTTAAAATATCCTTTATAGTATTGTAAATAACTCCAGAGGGCAGTTATCTCCCTATTATTCAGAATAAATAACATGGATAGGAATAGCATGATAATTAAAATCTTGCAGTACATTGCAAGAACTGCACTCTGAAAGCACAAGGTTTTAAGTCTATAATGCAATAAAAAATAGGTCAGTAATCATCCTTCCCTCTCTACTCCCCAATACCAAATCAATCACATAAGCAGTAATATTTTCTGACTAGAAAACTAAAAAAAAATAAGTCATTGTGAAATCCAAAACAGAACAATATTTCTATCTGGCCAAATCCACTGGTAGAAGGGATGGAATTTTAACATTTGTTTTGTGTTTTTTGTTTTTTTCTAATGAAGTAAAAAAATTCACCATGGAGAAGATCCATGGACTATCCAACTATGGACATTGCTTGAACGTGGTACTTAGAATAACATTGTGTATTCTACGCATTTAGTTGAGGATGCATGGATAGCATCTAGCGTAGCAGAAAGATAAATGGAACTCTCTGTGAATAATTTGTTCTTGTTCCAGATCCAAATCTTCACAGATCCAGCATTTTGATTTATCAATTCAGCCTGAGTTTGCTTAGCAATACACTGCTATTGGAGAAGTGATATTCAGGCAATTTGCTGACAAGTATTCTCAGGAGTGTACTTCTTCCTGTTGAACGTTATTGGAGAAATTTTTGTGGAGTCCTACGATTAAAACTATGCTCATCCTGAAAACCATCTCTCCCCAGTCGCTGATGAAATACTGTGGAAAAATGGCATTGCAAGGCTTGCACAGTAGCTATGCTTGTTCCTTATAATTTACAGTAATTACTTTTACCTGTTAATGGCACACATCACTCTAAATTCACAGGTAAATTTTATCTGTTCTCTATTTATAAATAGATTTGTTGTATTTACTGCATTTACAACTTTGCATAAGCCCATATTTGCCCAATGAGTTGCAGTTAAATTTGCCTAATATGTCTCTACCTTCAGTATGCTTTGCTTTGGTCATAGCTACGTATGTCAGCTCTCAGTGGTGCCAAAACTCTTACGGGGCAGGTATGTCAGCTGCAGAATCGGTCTTTATCTTGAATTTATGGAACCTGAAAGAACCCCAAATGAGGCTGCACCTTCAGACACAGACAGTATTCACAGGAATGCCCTATCAAGCTGTCTTTTACAAATAGGTCTGATGCTATTGATCCTAACAGTGAAGCCATGGTGCTCTGAAATATTTCTTCGTTCATCTCTTCAGGTGAAGTTGTGACTCTCAGCTAATAACTTACATCTAGTAGTGCGTTCAATCTGTCTGTATCTCTCTGCTTTCCTTTCCCCCAAAGTACCTTGCAGTGCAAATATGTGGCTGTCTTATGAAAGAAATACTAAAGCACTCAATTAAGAGCATGGTGAGCCTTATTTCTTCATCCTTCATCTTACGTCCAGTATTAGAAGCCTGCAAGCTGTCTTGTGTGCTGGTATACATAGATATATATATATATATATATATATATATTCCCACTTAACTCGTGAGTTCTAATGAAGATCTGCATGCACGCAAAGCATCAACAAAAAAACACTCAGTGAATGTTAAAAACACTCATCACTCACAGTATTAACATCTTCAGCGATGTCCAATAAAGGAGGCATAAGATAAATGCATATGATATACCATTTTCTGTTTCACTTTCTGAGTCACAGTGGTCTAGAGTTTGCTAATGTGAACAAGTGCTATGGAAACAAATGCTTCCATGAATATTTAAGAATATAAATAAGGAATGATTCATTAATAAGACAGCAGACCAATGTTACACCACATGAAATCAGTGAATGTTTTGAAGGTCACACAAATGAAACTGTTTAAAAACAGGATCAGTAAATTTAGTAGGTATCATGTATGACACATATCCTATTAGTGAAAACCGGAAAGCAAAACCTAAAATAGATGGTTCATATATATATATATGAAATAATAATACATAGTCCCACCTGCTTCCCCTCCTGTTTTGTATATGATCTAGTCACTTGCAACATAAAAACGTAAAATTCTTATTCTTATTTGGTAGTCTTTTAATACAGAAACTTGCAGCTCAAAAGATGGGGAAGATTCAGAATGATAGTGTTGCTAGGGTAATTTATTTCAAAATATACATTTGAAGTAATTTCTATGCTGAAAAATTTAAGTTTACATTTGGAGTTCTGGTGTAAGCACTGTAGAATAATTTCCACTATGTAGAAGAACTTACAGTGCAAAAGGAAAGCTTCACACAAATTTTCTCTAGCAATGATTTCGCATGAATCATGAAGATAAGATTAAAGTGTGCAGACACATGACATCTTCCAAAATAACTACGTGTATGGCATTTGTCTGTGGTAATGAAAAATGGAAAACTTCTTGTGGCTTCAGAGTGTTTGTACATGTGTTTGTATAGTGCTTGACTGTAGTGCCTTTGGTTTAAATGCAGATTGGACTCTGAAGAAATAGAGGCTTTCTAAACAAGAATTTGTGGAAAGTTACCCAAAAGCTTACTGCAAACCTAACTGAGGAGATGTGGCTGAAAGATAAATGGCTTAAAAATGCTAGCTAGCTAGCAGCCAGGGCTGAAAACAAATAAGTTACCTATAGACCTTGATTTGTAAAGGAAAAAAATAAAAGCAAATAGGTCAAGATGTCCATTGTCAAGATGACACAGACAAGTAAGATGGCAAGAACAAGAATTTTTGCTTTTGAAGAAACCACACAAAATACACAATATTTAATTATGTTATAAAGGCATGTATTTACACGTGAAGTTTTTCCAATAGTTCTCAAAAATTAAGACAATAACAACAAAAGCTGGAAACGTTGATCAAATTTAGAACAGATCCAAAGACATGTATGGAGCAAAGAAAATAGTGGTAGAAGATAACAATTCTGCCCCCTGCCCCAATATATGCCAGCTGAGAAACTAGGAATATATTGTGATTCAGATAAGTGAGCAACTATGAGGAAAAGCCAGGAAAGGATCCTGGCTAGTAAAAGAGAGATAGGAGGGAAGAGAAACCAGGAATGAGAAATAGTGGGAGCAAAGTCATTAATGCAAGCTCGGAGGAAGGTAAGTGTTAGGAGCATCAGTCTAAAGAGGAATATGGATGGTATTTCTGAAATGAAAAGGCAGGACTATCTGTGATCAGAACTCAGGTTGAAGCTTATGCAAAGCGATTATGCTATCTGGCAACCTGCAACAGCAGGAGAATTAACTCTGTATGTAGAGGTCCTTGCCAGCTTTATGCTTCTATTTGCACCGAAGTAAGGTGAGGCAACTAGGGACGGATTTGGATTTCATGTCACAAACAGCAATAGCTCTTCTCTCATTGATGGCAATGAGAAACTCTAGCAAATCTAGGAGATAAATGAGAGGCCTAGTATTTAAAAGGATCTTTCTCTGAAAAGGGTCCTGAAGTTATCCAATCAATCTGTCCAGTACTATTGTTCAGATGGATGACTTCAGATATCTTGAGTGATGGCCAGAATAGAAAATGCCATACTAAATTTTATAATTAATTCCACTTGGCCTGGAATTACTTACTACCTTCCTAATCCTTTAAATGCAACAGTTACATCTTAGAATCAAGAAAGAATTAGGAAGAAGATGAGTAAAAATAATAGCTACATTTGCTGTTTGTCTCCATGATAAAAATGAAAAGCGACCTCAATTTTTATTTTGCACAGAATAAGGTCACTTTCAGGTCAGTATAAAAAAAAAAAAAAGTCTTGGTTACATATGTCCAGATCTTACCATAAGCAAAATGTCTCCTTTATATCAAGTGAACTATCCATGTTCACACATTAGAAGTTTACAGTCATACTTACTTTTGTGATGTACACCATTCATTTCTGCTCAATATTCTACAAGAGGATGTCATTTCAAGTTCTCTGCTATTTTTTTCCAATACATATTTCATGATAAAACAAAAATTAACTGAAAATATGAAAAAGCACCTCTTTCTCTGCTTAGATTTTGCACCCACTTTTGCCAGAAGTACAGCAATGCTCTTTGCTGACGTCTGTATTAACCAGTCATTCTCATGCTCTGTTCTAGTATATGGGTCTAGACCACAGAAATTGCTGCACATGTTCACAAGCTGATACAGAAATCATGTCAGTTATACAGTTTTTAGCTGTATAAATGTCACAGTAACCTCAGGTTTTCCTCTGTTGAGGAGTTACTGCAGGCAGAGAAAATGCTCTGGCAATGGCTATTTTGCAGCTCACTTGCAAGGCAAATCTACTGAGTTTCTCCATAACTTTAACAAAATAATCTATTTCTCTTAGTTGGAAAAATTAGTTGGAATTTATAAATAAATGTTGTGGAAATCTGTTTACTAGCAAATCCCCTGTGTGAATGAAAGTTTATTCCACTCTAAATGTTGCTAGAGCACCAAATGCCAAAGAGAAATTGAAAAGGGGAAGGGGAAGGGGAAGAAAGGAAAGGAAAGGAAAGGAAAGGAAAGGAAAGGAAAGGAAAGGAAAGGAAAGGAAAGGAAAGGAAAGGAAAGGAAAGGAAAGGAAAGGAAAGGAAAGGAAAGGAAAGGAAAGGAAAGGAAAAGAAAAGAAAAGAAAAGAAAAGAAAAGAAAAGAAAAGAAAAGAAAAGAAAAGAAAAGAAAAGAAAAGAAAAGAAAAGAAAAGAAAAGAAAAGAAAAGAAAAGAAAAGAAAAGAAAAGAAAAGAAAAGAAAAGAAAAGAAAAGAAAAGANGAAAGGAAAGGAAAGGAAAGGAAAGGAAAGGAAAGGAAAGGAAAGGAAAGGAAAGGAAAGGAAAGGAAAGGAAAGGAAAGGAAAGGAAAGGAAAGGAAAGGAAAGGAAAGGAAAGGAAAGGAAAGGAAAGGAAAGGAAAGGAAAGGAAAGGAAAGGAAAGGAAAGGAAAGGAAAGGAAAGGAAAGGAAAGGAAAGGAAAGGAAAGGAAAGGAAAGGAAAGGAAAGGAAAGGAAAGGAAAGGAAAGGAAAGGAAAGGAAAGGAAAGGAAAGGAAAGGAAAGGAAAGGAAAGGAAAGGAAAGGAAAGGAAAGGAAAGGAAAGGAAAGGAAAGGAAAGGAAAGGAAAAGAAAAGAAAAGAAAAGAAAAGAAAAGAAAAGAAAAGAAAAGAAAAGAAAAGAAAAGAAAAGAAAAGAAAAGAAAAGAAAAGAAAAGAAGAGTTATTTATGTTTAAAGCACATTCTGAAGGGCATCACAGGTTCAGAATTAGCGTCAATTAAAAGGGTCACATGGTCAATGGCTGGGTTATGTAACGTATCCATTCTAAAGCTGGAAAGCAGCTCTATATTATGTTGTCTTCCTATTCAGTTACTAGAGAGGAATGCCCAGTGGGAAGTTCCCCCCATCCCAAGACAACTTTCTGAAAGAACAGAAAGAAAACTCTGCAAAGACTTTTTTTAACACTGCTGAAAGATCCTGGATCACTGCCTTATATTATTCACTTCGAGAGTTACTAATGTCTACGCGGAAAGTGTCTTGCCCAAGAAGACAGCTGTTTTGTTTGGTTTTATAAATCTCTGTGCATCCACGTAGCAGGGCCACTACAACTGTCACCTGCTTTAGGAAGGGCCCCTTGTTGTGAGTAGGAATAGTCTACACCTTCAGGTTGTGCATTTCCTAATATATCTACCTCCTTTTAAGACAAAAGTTGGATACCAATAAACTGGTTGCAGAAGAATCACTGCTTCAACATTTGTTGTGATTTAGACAGGTTTAGACAGGACAACATTATACTTACTCCTTACATAATTTGCAGACTATGATTTTTATATTGCTGAAATCTTATTAAGTAGGAGTAAACCCAGTGTATTTTCTACATCTTGTGCATACCACTTATATTTAAAACCAGTCTATATATTTATCTTCTAACAATAATTAATCTTTATAAACAGGGTGAATGTAAAACGCCACGTTACCTGCTTCATATTTCCCCAATCTCCACAAAATGTAAACAATCAAGACAGAAATATTTGAAAAATTCAAGGAAGGATTGAGGTACAAAATGACAATTTGTATAGAAGCTAGAAAAAGACTCATTTCATAGCCAAGCCCATGCAGAATTCTTAGTTGTTGTCCTTGTGTTTTTCAATTTTCTGCCCAATCTGGCAATATACCAAGCACTTCCATCTAAATGTACTTGTTAACTCTCAGAGAGATCTAAAATTCACCTCTGGTAAGCCCAGTGTTTACCTGTCCTATATAAAATACCATTTAAGAAAAACAATGTTGTCCCTAAAGCCTCCAAGTAAAGATTGCTCAGGAAAATCAAACTGCAAATAGTGACTTATGCTTAAATACCACACAGCAGCAGTCACTGAGGAATTAATGACAAACACTGGATTCTGTTTTGACCACAACAAAGAGAAAAAAATTCCTCAAAATATAGATTACTATTTGGGAGCTAGAGTACATTGTATTTTATTTCCTTAGAAAGTCAGACAGGATTTGTCAGCAGATATAGATAAGGATGTAAAAAAACCATTATTTACACCAAATAAAATTTACGAACAGTATTCATTATAATCTTTGGTATGATGACGTTATCCAACTCTGTTTAAAATTCTCTCCAAAATCCTCATCTGATTTATTAGAAGTGTTAGGTATGAAATGCAAGTACTTTGAAACAAATATTTTCAGGTATAAAAATAAATATAAAAACAAAGAACATCTGCCTGCTATTGATATTTGTGTGATAGATATGATTTTCACAAAAAACCACATTCATATGAAAATCACTTGGTTAAAGAGAAAAGCTATAGGATTTAAGATTTATTGTTTTGAATTGTTAATATGTCAAAAATAACAAAATAACTGCAGTGCATTTCATAACAACAGGAGCATGTGCTGTGCGTACTTTTGGGGGAACAGTCATGAATGAAAACAAGAACAATCCTGGAATACAAAGGATTTGTCCTGAAAACCAGTGTTACCCCAGCATATAGAGATTTACAGTTTAATCTATAGTATGGCAGCATACAATACTCATATTACTTAGGATGGTCTTTCCAGTTTTAGAGAAATATCAAAAGCAGTGATTTTAACTGTTGTTGATGCCATTCACTGTGTCTTTGGTTTGTAAAGATCCTACACTTCTTTGTCTACAGGGGGTGGGAAATTCGTAGTCAATTTGATTAAGTTAAGTAAAATTTCAAACTAGCAAATAGTGACTATGCTTAATGTCCCCAAATAAATTTTTTGAACTAATATTATAAATAAATGTTGTGAAAATACTGAAAAAAAACCCAATCAAAAAAACCCCATACAAAAATCAGAAAAGGAAAGACCATCCCACAATTAAGGAGATACAAAAGATCTAGCCAGTGTCTTTTACGGCGCACTCCCAAATTATTATTTTTCAATTGAATGTATTTTAATGATTTGACACTAATTGATCCAAAACATCAGAAATTCATCTTATGTCTTTCAAATGTTCAAATTAAAGGTTTTACAGCAAAGTAAAACCCCAACATGACCAACTGTTAGCATTAAAAACTATGTTCTCAAGAGTAAGAAAAATCTTCTGTTTTCATCAACTTCATTACGAAACTTTCCCTTCTGTATTAGTACAAGTTCTGTCAACTTTTGAAGGATGGAACTAAAAATGGCCTGATTTTTAAAACTTGGTTGTTGTAAAGTCTAATGAGGATCAGCTTCTTACTGTACAGGAAATGAGTTTAAACGGTGTTAAACTAATCAGCATATTGAGCTTTGTGAGCAGCTTTAAGTTCTAAGGACTTAAAACCAGCTCCCTTATTTAAAGTACAAAGCAGGCTTCTCCATCCATAAGGAGTATAGTGCTAAGCCCTCTGAAGGGATGAGCACCATTTTCTTCTGTTGTATGGACAGTAGGCATATTTAACAAATGACAACAATTCACACATACACACACATTACAACCAAGGCAGAGATATATATATTACAAAACCACTCTGCCTGAAGAGGTTTAGCCTACAGCTCTCATTTTCCTTCAGAGTGTTATGGATCCTATTCATGTCTTAATAATGCCATTCTGCAGAAGTGGATGCAAAATCCCCTGGGACAGAGAGAAGGTGGGAGATGTCCAAGACTTCTAGCTGCAGCCTAGTGAACAAGGCTGTCACCTGGCTAGAAACCTCAGAGGACTTGTGTATTGTAACAGGATTTTGACTGTATGACTTCAACTGTACCACAGATACAGAGAATAACAGGATTTAGGTCATCTTTAAACACTAAGAAATCCTATGTTGTTAAAAGAATGTGTCATTTTCAGATGGAGGCTGAGAAAACATTTGTAATAATAAAGAAGAGGAGATATATTTGCAAGTGATATCTGGGAAAGATCATGGAAATATGGTATTTTATATCAGTTGCGTCACGCCTAGAAAAGCAACAAAAAAAAAGGTAGCTTTAATGTGTTAAACATCTTATTTAGTCTGAAAAAGGTATAATCAGATATATTTGGCTTGAAATAATCAAAACCAGTGTAAAAATAGCTATTAGAAAATTCAGTTTGCTAAATAATGAATATTCTGCATTTGTTTTTTTTACTTAATTCAGGGAACCACTGGTTGAGCACCATCTCTGCTAGAGTGATCACAGCCAAATCCCTATACTGTGGCTTTCTGCACCCCTAAAAGGGGTTCAAGAACTACAGAGTACTTGGAAAATTAAGCATTTTCGAACAATAATGCAAAGCCTGTATATGAAGCAGGAACCTCTCTAACGCTAGATAATAGAACCCGGGGAAGACAGTGGCTGGGACTCTGACCCCTCCTCGGCTGCCAGGTGTCTGATTAAGGATCGCATGCAGATCCGTCTGCCTGGAAGCCGAAGGCCAGAATTTTCTGCTGTGCGTTGACATGTACAACTGCACTTTCAAAGAACTAAACAGGGATCATTATTTTCCTTTACTGCAGTGCCACAGAGGTGATGGTAGTGCCACTGTTCATCTTTTATGCTACAAAGCAATTATTGTATCATTCGGCCAGTGGGAGACCTAGGTTCATTTTTTTTCTCTGTCTCAGACTCACTATCTGTATCTTCTATGTATTAGCAAATGTCCTACCTACCAGATGGAAAGCTAGCCCAGAGGGCATTTTGTCCCTCAGAGTGGCAAAATTCATGAAAAACATAAGTGAGGAGGAAAGTATAGATTTTGTAGCCTTAGATGAGGGCACTTATCTGAGAGCAGGGAGACAGAGGATAATTCGGATTTGCTTTATGGTGGATGGAGAGAGAGGAACTTCTATAACATGATTTATCTGAATAATTTTAGATGCATTCCTTGAGATGAATCACACCCTAAAACCTTCTATTTCTCTGCATAAAGGCAGTGAGTGTCAGACTCCAAATCCTGCCATAGGCAAAAGAGAAAACACCATTTATGTGGCACGAAGAAATCAGTGTCTTAAAGGTCTCATAGCACGTACTGTCTAATTAATACAAAAATGCCTTGCTAATTAATATAGCTAAAATTGTGTTACAATAAACTCTTCCTAGTATCTATCCCTTTTCTTAGCTGTTATACTCACCCTTCCTGTGTCCTGCTGGGTCCTAATGTTGACTCTTTGGTCTTCCTCAAGAGTGATGGAGGTGGGAGGTTGTAGGGGGGTCACAGTGAGCTGTCAGCATCCTCAGGTCTTCACCAGAAAATGTGTTACATTCCTTTCTCCTCAGGCTTGGGCTCTGCTTCGGGTTCTTTTTATACATTTCCCTGTCACAGCCTGTTTCCTTCTCCCAGGCTGCCAACTGCAGCCTGACCGTGGACCCCAGCCCCTGGGCAGTGTCTGTCAGGGGTGTGTGTGTCACTCCTCCCCAGTGGGGCCACCCCAGAGCTGAAGCTGAAGCAGGGCAGGCAGCAGCCACTGGCCCCAGCACAGGGGTTAAACCAGCGACACCCAGCTCAGGCCATGGCTGAGCCCCTGCAGTGCTGGGTCAGTGCACAGCCGGGGAATCGCCCTGCTGAGGGAAGAAATCCTATTTACTGGGCTGCACTAGTTACCTAGCTCCCGTATGGATATCATAAATCTCCACAGTTAGGCAGGAAGTCTGAAGCCTTGCTAATGACAAACTATGGACGATTAACGATACAGTGTAAGACAAACAGTATCTATTGCAAATTAAGTCAGCCAAGCTGACTTTACTGATGTGACTAAAAGTTACCTTATATGTCCTTGAAAGCAGGGGAGAAAAAGAAAAGGACCAGGATGGGGCAACGTTGGCACTAAAATAGCTAGTTGGTAAAAACAGCTGTACACCTCCAAGGTTCTGAGAAGTATCTATTCACTCATGTGCAGAAGTAAGAGAAGTTAAATTAATTGAATTAAATCTTTACCTTTGTCTTCCCTCACGGTTCCCCCAAATCCCCTAAAGTCTCCGAGAAGAAAGCTTCAAATTCAAGGAATGTGAGATGACTCAAAATTCAATGAACTTAAAAATTAAACGCTATAGTTTTCCAGATAAAACAAAGAGTAGCTTGTACTACTGCTTTTGGACATTGAATTAAAGAGTGCAATACTCAATTCATCTCATATATTCACTCAATACATTCCTATTGACATTATTGCCCTGATTGCCCACTCTCTTCTTTTCTGCTGTTTCTTTAGAAGTCATCTGAATAACTAAATTGAGACTTGCATTTTGGTTAGGAAAAGCCCTGGATTTTCTGCTCAGCTGAAAGGATAGAGAAAGGGATATCACACCAGCATTTTACAGATCAATGAATTGTTTCTGGTCCTTATTTCTATGTTAACTGAGAAAGTAACAATACCTGGTGAAACTTTGTCCATTGGTGATGCCAAACAGAAGCCTCTGAAATTACTGAACTGGAATAAAAGGGAAGACATCTCATATTATATGAAAAATAATCTACTATGGAAAAGTTCCATGCACCTTCTCCGTTGTTGAGCAAGTCCTTAAAATTTTGGGAAATGAACACAACCATTTTTTCAAAGCCTTGAGAGACTAAGTGCTTTCTTTTCAATCATCAGGCCAGATGGAGTGTGTCTAGAATCTGCACTCTGTTAAATACATAAATTTTCAAACTGCTAGTAAAGTCAAGGTAACAAAAAAGGACACAAAACCAGTAGCAGATGTATCTTTGGTTACCATTTTGTTTGGTTACCATTAAGTTTGGTGCATCTTTAACTGTTTTTAAGTCTTTTAAGTCTTTAAGTGCTGATTAATCATAAAGGTTTAAGACACATTTGTGTCAAGAAATAAAATAAATTTCTATTTTTAACTACTAGAAATGCTGTAATAAAAATTTTTCTCATTTCTTATTCTGAAGCCAAGTTTCTAAGGATTTCTATTACGCAGTAACCTAAATTCAAAGTAAATAAAAAATGACATCTATTTTTTAAATATTCCAAGCTGTACTGGAAGGAATTCCAGTACATGTTCAGATTCAGCTATAGGTTAGTAAGAAAAAAAGATTATTTTAAGGTTTATTCCAAGCTAGTACAAAACTCAAGAAACTACCTGTTATATATTTTGACGTAACTGGGTTTTTTGTGGCAAAATGTCTTTCACTTGGGCCAAATCTCTCACAAGAGATTTCAGCATGGTGTGTCCAATTCTAGCTGTGTTTTGATCGCACATATGATTCCTAGTAGCAACCTAATGTAAATCAAAACACAGCCTGATTAATCACGCTCTTCTTTGTGTAAGCTCACAGATCTGCTCCTATAGTATAAAAAAATATCAGCCTTCTATAACCATTTAGTGTTGACTCTACATATATATGACTACATACATAATTCACATCCTATGAAGGGGAAGGGTACATATCAAATGAATTTGATAGAAATTTTCTCTATCTTCATTTATTGCTTAGTGCCTGACAGAAAGACAGTGTCTTAAAAATTTCATGTATATAATACTTTAACAGAATTGAACTTTATCATACAAGCCTGTTGTCATTTATGTCTTCTGCTGCTCTTAGGACTTTTTTTTCAAAAGTTGCCTCTGGAATATTTTGGTAACAGTTCACACAGCTTGTTCAGTACAGATAATCTGCATTGCTGAGGAGAACCATAATAAAGAACAACTGAATTTAAGTCGATGAATTTTCTCACAATTAGTTTTAAGGCAAGAAAAAAATGCAGTAGTAGTTCATGTCAAATACATATAACATAACTGCTGTAGTTGCTTGGCAACTAGTATCAGACTTCCTGGAGAACAATAAATATCTACAGCAATCTGAAGAGATTTGCCTATAACACAAAGAGGGAGCTGATACTCATTGGCAGGTTGGTTTGCCCACTATGCGAGTGTTGTCTGTGTGTCTTTTTGAGATTAAGAATTTGCATTTCTATGTTTAGATTGCCAATGGTGTTACATTCACTTAATTTCTTCGTCTCAACCTATACTGACAAACTAGCAGCCATAAGGTGAATCTATTGAGCAGGTCCCCTGTTCAGCTGCTGATATGACTTTCAAGGTTTTTTTGGAGCACCTACATTTGCTTATTCAAGACTTGACTAACTTTGAGTCGCTACTACTGGGGAGACTTTTTCAGAACAGCATCTCTGAACGGCAGCGTAAAGGGTTGTGTTTGCTATCACAGCACATTGTGTAGATTGTGCCCAAGTCCAAGACTCTCTGGTTTCTGTGCTGTGAGGAACAAAAGCCATGACCAGGTCCAGACTTGGAGATCTGCAGGGAACTATAAACAAGACGACCTGCATCAGTACTAAGCTGAAATCAAGACATGAACCCACCTGCCGCACTATCAAGACATGAACCCACCTGCCCGGCCTATGTGGCACACATTTTTGTAGCTCCTGACCTCCCCAGTATGAAAGAGACCCAAGACTGCCTGCTGCAAATGTTAGTGGGATTTGTAGACAGTGTAGGCTCCTTAGACAACATCTATAGCTGTTCTCCAAGAACGGCAGCATGCCCCTAGACATCTGAATCAAGGAGACTGTGACCTGAGCCTTTTTCCTGACCTGGCATTCTATCATCAGCGTAGATATAGCCTTTCCTGTAGAGTGAACTATTTCAGAGCTTTGGAGAAAGAAAAAAATTTGCTCTCAGCAAAAAATATAATATATTAACTTGGAATAGCTGCTTTCTACACAGATGCTCCATTGCCTCCTCTGTTCCAGATGAAACAGTTAATCCTAATGTGCTGGTAAAAAGTTCTCTACCCTGAAGTAGCAGTAGATCATTTCATTATAGATTAACCTCATCTCTGCTATCTGCTTCGTCACGTATGATGTAACAGTGCTTAAATTTGAGGTATGGACTTCACTGAACAAATGGAGGGATTCCCTTAAAGAGAATTTAACTCCCTCTGGACTGAGTTGTCATGATCAGTGCAAGGGAAGCTTAACATAAAGGGAAAAAAAAAAAGGAATTGTGCAAACTTTTCTTTTTTTCTGGTTGACACTCATTTCTATAATTAAGGGTAGCCTACTCAGAGACACTATCATAAAGATTTTCTCCTGTTTTATCACAGGAAAGAGCTAATTATTCAGAACCAATAAGAATGATAAAGTTACCATGGCACTCTTGTACCTCTAGGTAAAACCACACTTTATTTTTCCTTTGGTTATGGAAGACTTTTGTTTATATAAGTGCGTTTGTTCTCTCACAGCCTTACCTTTCAGTTTTCACCTTTAAGCTACTGTCTAAGGCTTCAGATTACTGCTCATGTCAAGAAAGGTCTTTAAAAACGAGTGAGAATATGGCACCACAATCATGAAAAGAGCAGAATTAATTTACAACCTACAGCTATACAGATTTTCTTTAAAATAATTTCCTCAGCAAGTTAATGTTCCCATCCTGTGGACAGGCTATCTCATGATAAAGGACAAGAGTTTAAATAACACATTTTTTCTCTTAGGCACTAAGAGAAAACTAAATAACTTACAAGACTAAATATGCTTCAAAGGGATTAAATCCAGACATGAAAGTGTAAAACACTGCAGAATAAACAAGAAAGTGTTTTATTATCTATTTCTTCCATCCCACTACAGTGGATGAGTAAATCTAAGGTAACTCCATTTGATTTAACTGTCTGTGGAGAACAGTATGAAACTAAAGCAAGCCATAAAAAAGTAAGCAAAGATTCTAAGTGTTTCTAGTTATTCTGACACATACCCAGATGTCCCACATTTCATTAGTGCATGAATAGGATACTGGTGGATATGCTGCAACAAAGACCTTTCTTTTCTCTTTAGTACTCTGTCCTCAAAGAATCAGAGTAAAGTGTTTTCCATTAATGGGCTCATATAGATTGTGATTTCATAAGAATTCCATATGGTTGTTTATGACAACACAGGTATTGATGGGACTGCAAAGGGAGGTTCAGAATTAGTTTGTATGTGCTAATTCCAAATAATACACTTAGTTTTTATTATCTCCCTGGAGCTCACTCTACTTTTGGTTCCTCATTTAACATAATATCACTGAGCTGTAATACTGCTTCACATATGAGAGCTTCAGCAATTTAACTGTTTTTAGTGGTCTTAAAGTGATCGTACCTGTAATGCAGAACTAGAAAAAGCCTTTTGATGCTTAACACCTATAAACCTGTCATTGTAGATCACAGAAAATCTATTATACCAGTGAACATTTTCTGCTTGAAAAGGAGATGGGTAGGCAAGCCTTTTATGGCAATTTGAGAGGCATTTAATGGTGTGAATCACTATTCAGAACTTTTTATACATGTATTAAGTCCAATATAATACTTGAGCTTAAGAAGGTGACAAGCATTAGCTAATAATTCTGTCACTTCATAGATTGCACCAATTGTTAATGAAAATTACATTGGAGGACTTAGCAGAAAACAAAACAAAATATGCAACATGACATTTAAATGATATATTAGTTAAAACATTACAGTGCATGGAAGAAAAAGAAGAAAAAGAGACAAAGAAAAAAACAAGGAAAGAAAAATCTGGATGTGAACCTTATTATTTGTTAATGGCAGTAAGCTTTCCATCAATCAATATACCTTATACTTCCTCAAAACAAGCTCAGCTAAAGAATTACCCACTATTTACAGAATCAATTTGTTAATTCAGTCAGCACCTGTCCCATTACTTGGGAAGAGTTTTCCATCTAAAGCCTTTGATATACTTTATAAAGTTGCTAACAGGTTTAATAAAGACATACCTAATCAGGTAGTGCCCCACCTCCTTATAGCTATAAAGGTTTTCAAAATACCTTTTTTTTGTGTGTTTTTGAGTTAAAGTCTCAAAAAAGCACAGCATTATCAGCAAGGCTAGACTTTTCTGGGTTAGATTTTACAATGGTGACTTTCTAGTCTTTTAACACGCAAATACAGAGGCAAACTTTTGGTGGTCAATTTTTTGTAGATTAAGTACTTGTGTTCTCTTCAGGTGCGCTGAGAGATGCGGGGAAAAAAAATGAATAAAGCACATTTAAACAGACAGAAATAACTAAAATTAAATGCTCAGGAAACATCCAAGCAAAGTAGACATGTACACGAAAAGATGAGGAACTGTTCCAAAGGACACTGGCTAACTTTGACTTTGAGGAGGCTGCATCTGGCCAAAACAGCAAAAGCAGATTGATTGGATGAGAAGAGGTTTATAAGGCTGTGACTCCTTTTTACTCACTGCCAGTAATCTCAGTGTGTAAGCTCTATCTCATGTGAGAAATGAGATTCAAAAGTCTTCGTTTACACCCATTGCAAGTAGTAGTACAATTATAGATGTAAATTGCATGACTTAGTAACTAAAAGCAGTTTATTTCCTCCCACAGCCTCCAAAATTCACACTAAAATTCGCCAAATATATATGTATTTTTAAAAGGTGATGTTTCCCTGCATACAATTTTTAGATGTGTAGACAGCATGAAAATAATGATTTCTTGTTAATTCAGCAGATGAGATTATCAGGTATCTATTCATAGTTCTGTATGAGCTGCTGCTTGTCCCATAATTGCCATTGCTCTTCAAGGCACTGCAGTTGGTGGAAGTTCCACTTTTGGCTCTTACACTCGTTGGAAACATGGTGCAATGGCCTTGAGGTCCTTATATATTCTCATGAGAATACACAACAGAAAAAAAAGCTTAGAATCCTCTCCACGCAGCTGTGATTTACAGTCATCAGCTGGTGTGAGTAGGGCATGCTTGGGATCCATTGTAACTATAACATCTTAAAAGAAATCGCAGTCATAGAGTAGTGAGCTACTTGCTTCACTAAGTATACAAGTTTGCCTACTTTTCACTCTACTTGACTAGCCATACCCCTCCCACACTGTGCAATTAAGTGCGTGTTTTTTGGCAATCAAGAGTGAAACAACTTCACATTTCTCAACTGCTCATCCAACTAAATTCAGTGTGTAGTGTTTGAGATGGTCCATCAATGGATTCCTAACACTGATTTCAGAATGATGACAACTGCAACGTACAGAAGTTGTTGCTTGCACATGGTGCAACGGACCTCCACGGTTACCAAAACAGTTATGTTAGCAGAATAAACGTCAGAAGAGCAGTGGTCAGTATGGGCTAATTGCTCAGGTTCCTCAGGAGGTTACATAGTGCTGGACTCTGTGCTGGTAGAGCTACTCTGATATCTGCATCACAGTAAAGTATTTTAAAGCTTGGTCCTCTGTACCTACATAAACTGTAGTCATATATTTGACTACCCTACAAAAACATATTTTGTTGACAGAGATTTCCGAAGCTCTGAGAGTTCTTTCACAAGAGACAAAAAATGTATTAGGGATGGGATTCAGTTCAAGATGTAAATGCCTAAATGGAAGCATTTTGATAAATATATAAAGACTTACTAAATTTCTACTATAATCAGTGGAGTTTTGTAACGCGGACACTTAGCTGCCTGAACACAGATACTTGGTACCATTTTAGATTCCACAGGATATCTTGCTTGGTGAGGACACTTAAATAATACCTTCTAGCCCTTCAGTATCCATAGGATAATCCAGGGCTTCTAGAATGCATAGGATAACCTAGTGTTTCACTTGACATCTGTTTAGTCAATTGAATTGAGCTCTTGGTCAGCTGAATAGCTCTCTAAGATTCTCTGACAGTACTAACTACATCTCAGTCATCTGAAGCAGTCAGCAACACCTACAGTTACTTTTGAAAATTGAACCAAGAGTCGATGAATCTCAGTCTATGAGATTCTATCCTTTTATTCCTCGACATGCTAAACAAAATTTCAGAGTCAACTTAGATTAGACTTTAAATATAATTGCATACAAACATGAAAATCCTTTAGACAGAAACCTGTTTTCTACTTGGAATGTCTCTTAATTAAATGTTTATGGTGCAAAATGTGATCTCTGATGATATACATAAAACTACCCCATAAACAGATTCTTTAGAACAGAGAAATGAAAACCACAAGCCTCTCAGTGGAGAGAGATCTATGAAAATTGAATTCAAGAGCTGTCAACCTTCATAGGTATTTTCTGACTAAATCAGAATTAAAATATCTTTTCATACTGAAATGGAAAACAGACTAAATCTCAATATAAGAGCTCTATAATTCTCGTGTGAATGCATTAGCTCTGCACAATGCATGATGATGATTGTAGCAGCAAGTTCATGTACATTCTGAAGAATGCCACTAATGGTTTGCAGCTACACAGAGCACTGAATCGTTGTCTTTGCTTATGACTTGTCAGCTAAAATTGTAAATCTTGCATGAGTCTTGTAAAAACACTCAGGTCTGGGTAACAGAAAATAAACAGAAGATATTTAATTTCTGGGACATTCAAATTCAACCTGATATTCATCATAGTGAATTTTCCAAGGTTTCCAAAGTTTCCTTTTCTGATCCTCCATTTATGAACATTTCTAATTATTAGAAATGTTCTTGAGATACAGACATAATTCAGCAAAGCTGAATTTTGTTTTGAAGTCTTAGTTTAGTTTCTGTGCTTAGCTCATCTGAGATGATGTAACATTAAAATTCAGCATTTGTAATAATTGACGTTCTAGGCTATCAATGTTCCCCCCCTCAGTGTTTTTCAGTGACAACATTTACTTCCACATCCATTGTATTTCCATACAGTTTAACCCAGAATGTGTTCAGAATTTTCCATTTACATCAAAGAACCTCAGCAGTGTCCTAAGACATCATAGTCTCAATATCTGGTCTTGCTAGATGTCTAATAAATCTATCCAATCCATCTACTTGAGTTGTTAGGCTACCATAGTAGTTAAGTATTAGATGACTAACATTTGCGTAAAAATATAGACCTAAATGGAACTTACATAGAACTAAAAAACTAAGCTCCACTAAGTTTAAGAGAAACTTCTGTGTTTTCAGGTGAAAGGACATGGAGCTTTGAGAACCTGACTGAACTACTCACAGTTAGACAGGAATGGCATACAAAACTGACATTAAGCCAACTCTCCGAGTTTCTGCCTAGATCATGTGGAACAGCAGGAGTTCTCAGAACTTTCTACTTTCATTTGATGGCACGAACTTGTTATGTCATGGTGAGTGCTCAGCCTCAGTAATTATGTGATCAATACTCTGGGGTAAATAAATGTAATTTCATGGAACACTGCGTGCAAAATATCAGAGATATGAAACTACAACCCAAGCTGAACGTGGGCACAGAAGAAAAATTAATCTCCTAAGCTGACAATAGTTGAGAAACTCTGCGTTCTGTTCTCAACATTAAGTAAGCTCAAACAGGACTCACTGAAAGAGACAAAGACACTACTATTTGTCCAGCTGCAAAATGGGATATTCAGAGACTTTATGGCAGGAAAAAAAGTGCAACTGATAATTACAAGGCAGTACACATCTCATAGGCTTGCACTATCCCTCTCGCTTTTGGCATAATTTCCTGAACTCTTTTTTTTTTTTTTTTTGGTTTTAGAAGGTAAATATTCCTTCACTACATTGATTGAACTTGTGGAAATCATGCAGCGACAAGGCCTCTGAGATAATTAATTAATATTAGTGTTATAGCGTGTATTGCTTCTGGAGATGGACTGGTTGATTGAAACAAGGGTAACAGCAAGCACTTAGAACTGCATCACAATACAGTGTTGAAAACAGCAACAAAGCGCTGCTGCCAGTGTAAAGTAGCCCACAAACCTCTTGGGTGCCATGGGGAACAGGAAGGTGTAGAGATCATAGCGGTAAATTGTCTAATATTTCCCTATTCAGGCCCTACTGCTGGGGACACGTTTCCATGTGTCTGTAAAGTGCCAAACTCACTTAAGAAACTGCACAGGTAACAGAAAAAAGAAAAAAAAGTCACTATATCGTTTCAGTTAATTGAGTTGTATCTTTGAAGTTTCCCACCTTAGACAGCTGCAGCTGGAACCTAAAGAAAGCAGCAGAACAGTGGGCAACCCTCTCTATTTTCCCGCCTTCCACCAGCGTTACATTTTTACAGACAGTGTTAAAGAAATCAAAATATATGGGAAAATTATTTAGGAAAAGGAGAAAATGTGCCCTCACCTTCAGCATATCCTGTTTCAAAGTTGTCTTTGGTTTTGGTTGTGTTCTTTTATGTTTGTGGTTTTGTGGTTTTTTTGTTTTTTTTTTTGTGGGTTTTTTTGGTTTTTTTTTTAAAGACCACAACCAACCAAACAAAACCCGCTTCCCCTAAACAACAACAGAATAAGTTTCTGCAGAGATCAGGGTTAGAACCTATCTTTTATTAATCACTTTACGATATCTCTATTTCTTTTCTAACTATTTTCTCTCAGTTACTTTTGTCTTTTACTTAAGCATTCCCTATCTGTACCTATATAAATGCATTCCCGCAGCTACATGCTGGAATTCTTGCATCCCCATCTTTCCATGGTTTACAGAAACCTGTAAATCACAGCTCTGTTCACTCCAGCTCCATTCCCTACGCAGCTGTGTCACAATCACAACATACTGTAGAAATCCCAAAGGCCAGCCTGGGAATACACAACAACTCTTTCATCCTGTCCCTGGACTTCTCACCATTTCTCTGGTGAGATCGTCTCCAAGTTCAGGGCCTTACAGATCATCTGCAAGTCTTGCAAAATTACTCTGTTTCTTCTGATTTTGAATTTGCAAATTTTTTCCCACAGAATCTTGTATTCTTATTTCTCTCTACTAAATGTTTTTGCTCTTACCTAAACCCTACTGGTTCAGGAATTTTTTATGACTGTAGCTGCACATTGCGATTACAGGAGATAATGAGGCAGAAGACATCCCAGACGTCCATGAATCCCATGATTGTATCTTTGAGTGAAGAAAGGGTGGCGGCAATCACGAGAGGCACTACATTTTACATCTTAAATTCAGTGAACCGTAAGGAGGAGTTAAACATAGATTCAGTCCACATTCTTGATATAACTTTCAACTGAAATAACTCTGAACACAGTGGTGTGTCATTCAGAGCGAATGTTGTTTGGTTACAGAAGTCCCCGTGACCACTGTAATACCAAAAATGCTTTGTATCTACAAAAACACACCATTTACACACACACCTGAATTGTGTGTGTGTGTGTATCTTGAAAGACTCAGGCCATTCATGACAAGATGAAGTGAATTAATGTCCAACTCAACATTCCACATTTTACTCCTCTTTCAGGTGTCACAGTGTCAGACCATTTGTTTCCCCTGCTTTTGTAATGTGACAAAGACTGACTTCTGGGAGAATCTATTCTGCCTGACCCATAACCAATCAAAACCCAAACAAATAACAGAGAAATCAGAGTAGGATTTCTGTTAAGGATATGAAAAATCTGCAATAAAAACACCGTTTCCTTTTTAACTGTGGTCAGAAAACTTAACAAATCACCCTGGGTATATACTACATGCTTTTGTCAATACAAAAAAAAAGCTTTTAAGAGTTCTTGGGAAATCCTCTAGATTTTTTTTAATTTTTTTTTTGAATCTCTAGTTTTAAACAGAAGACCTTATGGGAAACAATTCTCTCTGGGTAATATAAGACATAGCCAAGTGCATCTTACAACCTAAAATTATTTAAGGGCACAGATGTTACTGAAGTCTATTTACATTGAGAAAAGTCAGGTTTATGTGAATAAATGAATAAGCTCAAATGCTCTGTAATGTAAAATTATCTTTTTACAGCTAACTTTGTCTGAAGATGAAATAAGTGTCAGCAAAACAACTAAAATATTTTCGTAATTGTTCAAAATTTATCTAATAATCAGATTATGAATGAGAATGGATGTAATTAAATGTAATAAATAGACATAAATAAAAAGAACGAAAAACAGAGGGTAAACATGGTTTAGTATGAAGGAAAAGAAGTTCTAAAAATACAATAGAATATTGTAAATGTACTATACCATTTCAGATCATAAGCAAAACATGGTTATTCTGAAATCAATCTTTCTCACACTAACAGGTCACCTGCAGAGGACATGGACGTAAATGCACTTGTAAAATTACATGTAAAGAAAGCGTACTCTTTAATGTATTTTTAGTTGTCTAACGTAAAAGCTTACCAATTAAATATAAATCATCTTTAAACCTAAGCTATCATCTAGACTAGTATAAAATAATATTTCTGGTATAAGAAACATATCCTGAATGTAAAACATACAAGTACATGCTATGCATACAGACTGCTGAAACAATATAAATGTTAAATTTCACTAGTGTGAAAACACATTTATTAATTCTACACTCACCAGTAAACAAAGTGTGTTTGATGCAGTGCCATGTTTTCTAATTTTGTCCATATTAATTCTTTATGCAGACTATATTACATGATTCACTACATCAGATCACAGGGTTTATCCAGAACTGAAACATGCATGAAGTGCAGCTAGTGTAACAGGCAGTTGATTTTACCTAAAAAGTCAGAATTTTGGAATATGTTGTATTGGTTGTTTTAAATACAAAGGCATGATTTCTAACGTTGGTATTAGAAAACATACGATAAATGCTTTCTTTACAGCAGCGCAGCTCTGAATGATCTGGGATTAACATGCAGAATACACACTGTTCACAAAGAAGGCTGGGAGTATCATGATGTAAAGCACCCTGGTACACATTGCTTCTCCTGGAGCCAGGCAATCTTCTAATGCTTTTATAACAGTTCAGGAATAATTTAAAATAATTTAATTCTGAATGAATTTCATTAATTGTAAAGGTTTATTAAATACTCTGAATAGCTACTAATATGTCATCTGGAAAATTAAAAAACAAACAAATCACACAACAAAATGCATATATCAATTTCAGCCATATTTCCAAGCAAAAAGAATTCATTTATCTATTTATTTATTTATTTAGATAAGGTATGTGCAGCATTATCAGGTTGGGAATGTGAGTGCTGCTCAACTTAGTACTCATACACATACAAAACTCCTCCTCTTAATGCTTTTTACTTTTTCTCAAACTTGTTTCTAATATACTTACAAAATAATTTACATTAAATCTCCTCACAGATGTTAAAGGTGATAAGGTATTACCATGGCCTTGGCTTTTCTAGGAGTATGATGCAAACAGGGACCATTTTGGGACCCACTCAAAAGGACACTAGGGAAGGACCTGAGTACAACAAGCCTTGGCACGTGCCATGGATTGACAATCAACAGGAAAACAGTCCTTGAAAGTGCTGGAAAGATGCACCGTGATAGCACCACACAATGATGTGATTGGCAGCCTGTGCTGAAAGCTGGCTACGAACACTCTCCACACAACCTTGCCACATCAGTGATTACAGAGAAAAGGTATAACAAATGATAGAGATGGGGTCAAAACATTTTTACGTGGATGCAGAGGACCTGAGGTGCAACAGTTCTGTGCTTGTGCCGAGCTGCTGACCAGAGCCCAATGCTGGCATTGGCCAGTTGCCTTCTCCTGATCTCAATGGTGCCTGCTCATCACCCAGCAGGATGGGTCTCAGTTCACAGTCTATGTCTGTGAGTGCACAACATATTCCTTTTCTGGTCCCCTTACTAAAGCGCACGTGTCAATGGCATACTACATGGTGTTCCTTTCTCCTCTCCTGTAACAAAGGAGTTCTACATTCTCTGTCTTGTAATTGTGGGTTTTTGTGTTGCTTTTTTTTTTGTCTTTCAAAGGTGAGAGGAAATAACTTTATATATGAAATATATAAAGAAATTAAGCACACAAACTGATTTACTCCAGCCCTCTTGTGCTGTATCACATTTAAGTTCCCACAGAGCAAGAACCATTAAGAATATAAAGTTTTGAGACTTCTGGACATCCTGCACATTGAAGACAGAGAAAAGTCTCTGTTTGGATCTGGGGAGACCTTACTGAAACCTTTCAATACTTAAAAGGGGGCTTATAAGAAAGATGGGGACAGACTTTTTAATAGGGCCAATAGGACAAAGGGTAATGGTTTTAAACTAAAAGAGAAGAGATTTCAATTGGATGTGAGTAAGAAATTTTGTACAATGAGGGTTGGTGAAACATTGGAAGAGGCTGCCCAGAGAGGTGGTAGATGCCCCATCCCTGGAAGTGTTCAAGGCCAGGTTGGATGGGGCTTTGGGCAACCTTGTCTAGTGTCCCTGCCCATGGCAGGAGATTGGAACTAGATGACCTTTAAAGATCCCTTGCAACTTAAACCATTCTATGATTTTATTCTGCTTTGAAGCCAGCACTGTGACTTCAATAATGGAATTGGGTATGCACCACAGCCACCTGTACAATGAATACTGGCTTCCTATATATTTCCTCTGTAGTTGTAGTTATAAGACGAATCACAGACTGATCAACTGCAGTGAAAAAAAGAATCGAAAAGGATTCTTTTATAGATGATGCTTTCCTTCCAAGACACTTTCTTTTAATAAAGAGATATGCAATAATAAGTTCTTGTATTGTATGTTTCTGCTACTGGATCTCAAAGTTCTTCGCTGGCAAGATCTAATATATTAATCACCCATTGTGGGGAAATGGAGACATGCTGAAATGACTTTTATGAAGTCAGCACATCAGAAGCAGGGACTGAAAACAGAAACAAGATGGAAGCAATTCACTCTTTCATTGAAAAATGATTGATATGGTCTTTTCTGAGAACCTTAGTAGGGCAGCTGAGTTATTACCTTGTACATTTTAGGATTTCTCTTAATGGACCTCAGCTATCATCATTTGTATGTGGATCCATTCATCTACTACTCTTTTCCCTAAGACACATGACACATCTAAGAGTGCATTCAATCACACCCTTAGCCCAGCTACCAATACAACCCTTGAGACTCAAATCAGAATTTTTTCAAATGAAGCAAATAAAAAAAAAAGTTCCCTGTCAGACCACATGAATTTATACTTATTACATGTGCAATACTTGTGGAATACACTGTCTTTTCTAGTTTTACTTTTTTTTTTTTAAATCTTTATGTGAATCCAATTTCTCTGTGGGTTGTTCAAATCTCTAGGAAAAAAAGTTATCAATTGTTGAAATACGTTATTCTTTTTTTTATAAAAAAACGAGCAAAACTCAAACCCCAAGCTTTTTTCCTTTGTAGTTTTTATAAAAGTTGTATTAAAAAAAAATAGCATGAGTGTCATTTTCCCAATTTAAATATTGAATATGCATGAAAAATCAGTAAAAATAGAAATACATGTGTTAGTAGGAAGTTTTTTTGTCTAGAAATAAGTAAATGAGTGCAAACATGAAAAATATGCAGCTCATCCATAAATAGTACTTAAAGGCAAGCCTGGCAGTAAAGTAATGCACATTAATCAGGAGCTAGTGAAAAGAATTAAGCATGGAGTGGAATTGTACTAGGTCTTATTAATGAATCTGTTGATTATAGTTCAGGGATCATGAGAAATCTTCTGAATTAGCAATGATTTACAAGCTGTGCCCATACTAAACAGCTAGAAAACAAAATTGACCAATATAGAGATTTCATTGTATCTGTCTTTTTAATTTGTTCTCCGTAATCACTGCAGCTGAAGAGAGATTGAAAGCTATAGCACTGAACTATAAAGTAACCGAGAAATACTCAACCATTTCTTAGGTAGTTCTGGTGTATTACTGATATCACAAAATGAAAAATAAAGAAAATGTGCTCATAGGAGGGATTTTTTCCTGGAAAATACTCTTGAGGGATAAAGGTAGATTTGCAAATTCTTTAAGGAAAAAAGTTGGTTAAGACTATTAAATCATTTAACATAGCAACAAAGAAGCTTTCTAGAACTTCAAATACAGTGATCTAAAATGAAAGGCATTTGGAGACAGTGAAAGCAGCTAAAACAACAAAGACTTTCCTCAAAATAGGCAAGTGTCTGACACTAACTTTTTCAATTAGTTTAATTTTCAGCTGCTCAGATCCTGTAGTTACAATGGACTCTGTAGCTGTATTTGCATTCCTCAGCTCTTGGCAAATCATTTCCAGTGAGCAAATGATAGAAAGATCCTATGGGTGTCCAATAATAAGCACCTCATAAACAACTATTTTGCAATTTGAGATGCTATTACTATAAGGAAACATTGCTATGCACTTCATGTTCTCCTTATCGGACATATTTCCCATGCCTTTTAATAATACATACTTTAGATTGAAAATATCATGAAAATCCCAGGCATTTATAGCCTCAAGAGGTTAAAAAAAAAAAAAAAAAGAGAACTTAGATAGAGCTTTTAAATATTAAATGTCTGAAATGCCACCCCTCTCCACCCCCATCCCTCTTTCTTTTCTTGAAGGCTAGAAGAAGAGAGAAATGTTAGCATGGGTTTACACTCATATAGAGCTTTGCAGCCTTTAAGAAGGATTAAAGGTAAGCACAAGAAATGAAGCTCTGAAATACGTTGCCAGGAGTCTACAGGCATCCTAACATATCAGAAATTTGTCAGCTGTCATCAAATTTATCAGCTGGCTACTGTAACATCTTTAGATCAGCCACAAAGTATGCCATTAGTACCTACTGCTAACATTATTCATATGGATCCTGGTGTTTCATGGAAAAAAGATTTATAGTAACTGTTCACATGTATGAAAACACGGTCAGCGTTATTAATTGGTCCTGACACAAGCAGTATTTTTGCTGTATACAACTGAGCAAAAAGCCTTACTCGGTGCAAAGCTTTCATCAAATTATCTACCAGTGAAAGCTGACAAGCTGATTGAAAGTGTCAGAGGAAGGGGGAGATGATATATAACAGCACAATTTTCATTGCACAAAGCAATATTTTTAGCTCTTACAATTTGTACTGAAACTCATTATTCTTCTCCATTATGGGCAAAGGGGAAACTCTGTAAGTGCCCAAGTCTGTGACTTCTCTAATTTTAAATCTCGCTCAAATGACTGCTTTCCGCAGGGAGATGACTAAATGATATACAGCCGATCGCCAGGCATTTGTCTGTTGTTCACATTCAGGGAAAGCTATCAGGAATTAAACTCTGTGCAGCCATTACACTGCTGGGAATATTAAAGCTGGGACTGGGCTACATTAGATGCAGTGTAATGAAGGATGTTGAATTACAGTTGGTCCAGAATTAATGTCACAGGACAGATGCCTGTGTCACAAACAGAGAGAGCTACAGCACTGTAATTCGGTACCTGCTCTAAGTTGAACACTTCTTGACACAACATAATCACCTGCCATCCTTGTGGCCTCCTCGTGAGAATCCAAACAGGCTGATGGCTTTTTATCACAGCAGGAATTTATTGAACTGCCTGGACACACTGGTGTATAAAATGATCTAACCATATTCGTTATATGCACACAAATGAGAAAATGATGCTAACAGCTGATGGAAATGTGTAAAACCATTTGAGAAAACTGTTACATGCAAGATTCTTTTTTAAAGTATATTTTTTTAAGTTAAAGTAGCAGAGTGGTAAATTCAACCTGATAAAATCAAATAATTCACTGACCCTGTTTTGTTGGTTTTAGGTTGGTTGTTGTTATGATGATGATGGTGATGATGATGATGGAACTGTTTTATATCTATGTATTAGAAAAAAAAATCAGATCAAAAAATTTCAGCCAAGTCTTCTCTTGACCTGATATTTCCCATTGTACCAGGCAATGAAACACATATATGAATTCTCTATTTAACAAGAAATATCTACTTAAAATGGATGCTTTTAATTTAAAATAAATAAATCAAATAATGAATTCTAAACATTATTTCAAAGTAATTTTAATTAATTTATTCTTTATTTCAAAGAGTCAGTTATTCGCAGTATTTCCATCAAACCCTCATTACAGTAAGACTGTATCGAGACAAAGAAAGTAGCAGTTTTGACTCTGCAGCACTTTTCAGGGGATAATTCACTAAAGCCACATGGCCACTGAGGATAAAGTATCCTACCCAAGGTCACAAAGGACCTTTTAATTCAGTGAACTATTTGCTAGACTGCGCATGAAAAAAATCCCAGGTCTCACTTAGAAGCAAGAAACATTAGAGGTCATGGCATACAGTGACAAAGGTCTTCATTCCTGTAAGCCTCTGTGTGTTCCTTTAGCAGAATGTGCTTTTTGCCTCAAATTCCTCACTTCCAATGCAAAACGAACTGAGATATGTTTGTTGCACAACTGCAGAAACAAAAATGTTTTTGTGTGAATTGTACCAAGGGAAAAATCAAACTTGCTACTTTCTCTCTCTTAGTACTTCTATATTTTAGAGTTGAGGCTATTCAGAAAAACAAAACAAAACACCCCCTGATTTTGTCCTGAAAAGCATCTACAGTTGAAGATTAGCAGCACACACAAAACATGTTCAGTAGTTATTAAAAGGAGAATAAAACTACACAGGTCTAACTCACACTAAAAGTAATGTACACTAAATTCTGTAGAAAACTGTGAATTTCCATTAGAAACAAGAAATTGTTTTACCAAGGAACAGAACCACCTGTCTTCTTTCACCAGGGTAAGAGACCAATGAGATTCAAAATTGTCATTGAACACTTGCACTTGGGATCGTACAGTTTCTGTGAATGTAAAAAAATATGTTTTCCACTGAATGATCAGAGAGTCTAGACAGGATCTTTATAGGCCCTTTTCTTCACATCTATTCAATGCTAATGGCATTATTTGATCATTTCATAGGAAGGCTGGGACTCAAACACTACTGGCTCTATACATAAATAGACCAGTTAGATATATCCACCCCTCAAAAAAAAACCAAACCAAACCAAACAAATCAACCACCCCCAAAACCCCAAACAAACAACCCAAACGAACACTGAACAACAGGACAACAGCTAAGGATGTGTGACCTCTTATCTCACAAAGCTGGACCAAAGTTCCCTGCATAGGTAGCCAGTGGTCACCTAGTGCACGTGACAAAGGCAGTCCGCACGACAAGGGCCAGCAACTTCATCTCGGGAATGTCAATACAAAATTAATAATCTTGTGAGTCAGCTACTTAAGCTTTACTTCTACACAAAACTCTGCTCTGAATCATGAAATGGAAAATTGGCTCAGGTTACTGTGCAGGTCCAGGAAGCAGTTAGTGGGGAAAACTCAAACTTCTGACTTTCTCTCCCCTTTTTCAGCCCATTGGAAACATTAGACTCAAAAGAGCTTTGCAATACCTGCCACCTCAGCATCTGGTCCAGGCCCTTAAAATAAGTGGCCTGAGTCACTGAGGAGATTGACTGGAGTAACAGGATGCTGGTTGCATCTACTCCAGTTCTGTGCTCCTCCTCAAAATGTGGTCAGCTGTACACAAAATGTGTAAATGAAATTCTGAAAGCTATTCAGAAATTAATGGAAATTTTATACCATATATACAATTTTTCTAACAGCAGTCTGTGGTCATTTGAAACTTGTAAGTGGAATTAAGTAATATGGCATTAGATTAAGTATTTGGCTGAAAGATCAAATTGGCCCATTATAATGGATGGACTTGGATGTAACGTAAGAAATGAAGACTCCAGAATAGTAAAGTTAAAGATTTTTCCAAAATCTGCAGCACATTATTATTCTTGAGATGGCACATCTGCTTAAAGCAGTATCATTATGAAGAATGTATCATTTTGTCATGTATTTACAAAATTGCCTCTTGAAAATTCTGAGGTGAGCAAGTATCCTTGTCTTGCTAGGATACCAGCATGAGCGGATGAAGAAACAATACACCAGGTCCACTCATATCTACTTAATTTTGTGTTTTCAAGTGTTTTTACCCCCAAAACAAATAAGCTTTGTAGAATGTTGAAAAACACTGGCCACACTCCATTTTGTCTTCCTTATTCCACAGCATACATTATTATTCTACTCCTGCCTGAAGCCTCATGGAAGTTGTACTTGTCATTTCATTAAGGTTGCTATAAAAACAAAACCAAAAACAAACAAACAAACAAACAAAAAACCACACAAAGAAAAAAGAGACAGGATAGGTATACTCCAAAAACATATGGCAAAATCATCTTGGAAATTCTGTGCCCGGTGGTGCATAATTGTTCAAAAGTTTGTAAGAAAATTATTTTCCTCGATGAAAGAAAGAGGTCATAATCTGAAAGTCAACTTGATACCTAATCAAGAAGAAGAACAAAATCACTAGTAATAACATTTCTGCAGGTCAAGTGTTTCCTTGGGCTATTTCTATGGAAACTGACTATTCCCAAAAATAGACTTTAAATTGCATCTTTACAATTCTATTATCTTTAGTATGTTGGATCTAGGAGCGTAATTTGAAAAGAAATCAGTTTGATAAAGGACATTGCAAACAAAACTGAGTTCTGATGAATATATACAAGACAAAATATAATTTAATTCAATTTTAGAGTTATGTTGATTATAAAGCCTCAGAGGAAAAATCAGTAAATATATGCCAGTAAACTATGTAGGAGCATATAAACAAGTAAACATAAAAGCAAGTTCAATGACTTTTTTTTAATGTAGTCATTTAAGAACTGAACTACATATTGAAGAAAAAGACAGGCTTTATATTTTCCCTCCATTTTTTGTCCTTTGCCCCAAGTACTGGTCAAAGTTTGCTCAAAGATATTGTTGCTCATCAGCGGCAGACTAGACACTAATATTAAAAGATAGTCTTCCGAACGAGAGCTGAAAGGTACAGGAAGGCATTCACACAGGGGGTTACAATATGCAATGTCTCTTAATCATCAGCTTATTTTAATGATAATACAAGTGTGATGAAAAAAGAAGTCTGATCTAGAAAAAGAGGACTGAACAAACAAAAGCAGGGACTTCCGAATGTCTTTTTATGATTTCATGTACCTGTAGATGTAGCTGAACATGAAGAAAGAATGAATTAGGAAAACAAAAAAACTAAACCACAGCTAAGTTAGGAGAAGAAAAGAATGAGGTGTGTGAAAACTAAAGATTGCTGCCTAAGAACTATAAACAAAATTTCTCCTCATTAGTAAAAAAGAAAATGACACCAGTGACAGGGAAACAAAGTAAGAAAATAAGAGAAGAAGTAAGAAAAAATATTGTATGTCTGGGACAAGAAGGAAGTTAGTTGAAAAGGTTAATAACATAATGGTAAAGAGTGTCAAAGACAAACTTTCTAGGGCAAGTGGTAATTCAGCAGCATTTGTTCTCGATCTTGAATTCTCTGGCAGAAACTGCTATGCATCCTTGAAGAAACCTTGCCGCTCTCTCCAGGTTCAGTGAAAAAGCAATCAGTATATTGGTTTTGATATCTGTCTCAGCAGGGTATTCTGTTAAGACATTCTCAATGAACTCTCAAAGAGAATTAAAACTTTTAAAATTGTACAAGATAAATTAATGTTAACACATGAATTATTTTTTTTCTCCAATTTTTCCTGTTTACCATGGGGTTTTTTAGGGACTTGCTTGACAGTATTGTTTTAAAACTCTTTGCAATTCCATAGTAAGTCAAAACACTATTTTAATTGTCTTACTAACTTACTATTTTGCTTATAGAATTAAAACTATACAATCAAGTGGAATCACTTTCTCAGCACAAATTTCCTTATTCTATCCAAGCTAGGAAATTATATGTATTTGTCTCAAATCATATTAGATAAAGTTAGTGGATATGTTCAGATTTCCAGGTTGAACAATATAACCACAAGACAGAAGTTAAGCATAAATATATCTACTCATAAAATATGAAGTATCAAATAATATCAAATGGTTACTCCATTTCAGTTAATCTTCTTCCAGTAGAGTTTAGATTTGTTTCCTGACATAATTAAAATTATTCCCTGTACAATTCAGATTCATTAATGATCCATTAAAAATGCAACAAACAGAAGGGGAAAAAAATCTGTTCCCTAAAATACACATTCCACTCAATAAAAGACTGGAAAGAGGAAGATGCAAGGAATGCTGTACTGAAGACTATTTAAGCACTGCGAACATAGTCATACTTTTGAGAGCTACTTAGTCATAAATCATGCAAAGGTAACCTCTCACTAGAAGCATCATAAGTAAAGGACAATGCCTTTCTGAAAGGCTTTACAACTTATTAGGACATAAGGATGATTCTTCAAAGGAAGTAAAATTCTCCTGTCTTTCTAATTGCCTCAGATTTCAGACTTAATTTCTCGCTACACTGGGGCAAATCTTCCTCACTGACTCTTTGTGACTCAGAATGACCATTATTAGTTCTCAATTAAGACAAATAACATGAAGTCAACCAGCTCAGCCTCCATTTTGATGCACATACTACGATTTATAAAATAACTTCTTCTTGATATGTCCTGCTTGAGAGAGTCCAGCGCAAAGCCATAAATATGATTAAGGAAGTGGAACATCTCCCTTATGAAGAAAGGCTGAGGGAGCTGGGTCTCTTTAGCTTGGAGAAGAGGAGGCTGAGGGGTGACCTTATCAACGTTTATAAATATGTTAAGGGTGAGTGTTGGGAAGATGAAGCCAGGCTCTTCTCGGTCTCATTAAGCAATAGGACAAGGGGGAACGGGTGCAAATTGGAGCATAGGAGGTTCCGGGTTAACATAAGGAAAAACTTTTTCACCGTGAGGGTGACAGAGCACTGGAACAGGCTGCCCAGAGAGGTTGTGGAGTCTCCTTCTCTGGAGACATTCAAAACCCGACTGGACATGTTCCTGAGTGATGTGCTCTAGGTGGTCCTGCTTTGGCGGGGGGGGGGACTTAGATGATCTTTCGAGGTCCCTTCCAACCTCTAATATTCTGTGATTCCTATATCCAAAAGCATGGGTAACAACAGTGTAGAAAACATCTTTTTTCCTAAGGTGTTTCTGGTAGGTTTTTTTGTTTCATTGGCTAATGCGTTGGTTGTTTTTTTAGATAAAATCACCCGATTTACCTTTAAGGAGAAAAGCAGCATTAACATTCTGCTCAGGCTATCCTACTGATATTGCCAGTCAAGCTTGAAACCAACAGTAAATACATGAGGACACAGTATCTTTCCCAGCAGTCTGAAGGTAAGGAATCTTCACGCAGACCCGAGTGAGAGCAGGATGTTTTGTCTAACAGCACTCTACGCTTAATAGACTTTCTTGATCTCTCCAAATTAAAAACAGAAAAGACAAAACTATAGCAGGCAAATCAACTGAACAATAAAAAACAAACCACCCTTTAACTACTTATCAGTTGACTAAGAATTCAATGAGAGTTAGAGGAGATAATACTTTTAGCAAAGTAGTAGAACTTCTAAGGCTACTAAGATCCTGGAAAGGTTTGAATAGCAGCAATGATTTAGTAACAATAGGCTGGATTTCAAAAGGAAATATAAATGTATTCAGAGTATAGAAAATTAATTAGCATGTTGTAGAATGGCTATTTGATAAATAACTAATAATAACTTCAAAGTTATATTTTTTATAGGTCTTCATTTCTTTTATATGAAATGCACATAATTTATTCTTAGATTTCATTACTAATTATTTGATCCCTTTCTTATGCAGCAATACCATAAAGGATTCACAAATCTTGACAGCTCTGGTACTTTTCAAATTTCAACTTTTCTGAAGAAATTAGAGTTTAGCATTTCATTTTCCACTTTCTTTTATAAAGTGAAATAGCTTTTACAACAAATACCATAAGGATGCATTTTAAAATAACTCTCTAAAAATCCCTGAAAGAATTAAGGATTTCTGTTCCTATTTGGAAAAAGTTCTTTACTATTACATATAAACGTTTTAACAAACAACACTTAGGCGGAGATTCAGTAATTGAGCTTACATGGAAACAATATGCAGAGAGCATATAATGAGTTTTGTGATTGAAGGGTGGATATGCAGTTTCTAGATGGATGAGCGAGCCACCTGACCTGAGCTTAAGCACAGCACTGCTTCTGTTGTGGGTCAATCTGGCTTCTGAACTGCCTCAGCTATGTTTGCAGGTTGGTGGTGAGACCTGTCTAACTCCCTCTGGCTAGAACCAGCTATAGCTGAGAACTTGAATCTGTTCAGTCTGAAAGCAGGTCATGCATCACTGAGTGACACTGAAACCTCATCAAAGAATTTTGATCTCTAGCATGACTGTAGAAAGGCTAATATATGTAAGACTAAATTGGACCTTTGCAATTGAAGTTTTCACTAAAATTTTTATTGCTCAATATTTTGCATAACCCCTTTATGCCATTGCTCATAACTCAGTGGCAACAGCATCAATAAGGTCTACAATGAGCACAAACTTCTGTCAACTCAAGAGATAGCAACAATGAAACTCTGGTTTTTATAGTTCTTCTCAAGTTTTGAGGATTAGGCATTGTCTCTAAAGCTTTTCCTGATGTCAACGAACTCTTTTGCTTATCTTTGACCACTGGGAGGCTGACCCCTCCCATATCAGCTCTCAAACTAGCAAAACACAGCATCTGCAGATATGTACCGTGATGGTGAAGGGCAGTTGCTGGGGAATGCCAAAACCTTGCTTTTAAGGATTTCCCCACAGTTAAGTAGACTTAATGACAATAACAAGTAGATAAGGATTACCAATAAACATAATTTACAGAGAAAATGGAATAGAAGGCTTAAAAACTGCAGCCGGATTAAGTATGAAGAGCTTCCTTGAATATTTCTGTATGTTTATCTCTATTCAAGCTGAAATTCTCTTAAGATTCAGGTGAAAAAAGGGGTAAGTAAAAGCTTCCAACACATGCAGAGATCTTTCTTCCATCTTGTGCCTGCCCAGTCTTCCAGTGTGATTTATTCTGGTTTATAAAAGCCTTTTTTTTTTATCTGCACTTATGCAGTAACATTACTACAAGTTTCAGCGAGGGATAAGATTGTGTCTTGTCCTCTATTTTCCTTTTTGTGAGAGTTTTTATTAGGGTTTTGTTTTTACACTGTGCTGGTTTTGGTTGGGATAGAATTAATTTTCTTCATAGTAGCTGATATGGGACTGTGCTTAGGATTTGTGCTGAAAACAGTGTTGGTAACACAGGGATGTTTTTGTTGTTACTGAGCTGTGCTTACACAGAGCCAAGGCCTTTTCTGCTTCTCACCCCACGCCAATGGTGAGTATGTTGCACAAGAAGCTAGGAGGGGACAGCCAGAAGAGCTGACCCCAACTGACCAAAGGGATATCCCATACCATTTGGCATAGTGCTCAGCATATAAAACACAAGAAGAAGAAGAAGGGAGGGAAGTTTGGAGTTATGATGTTATTTCCCTACAGGAAAGCTGTCGAGGGGCTGTTTCTTAGGGAGTGTAGTGATAGGACAAGGAGTAATGCATATAAGCTAAAAGAAGGGAGATTTAGACTGGACGTTAGGAAGAAATTCTTTACTGTGAGGGTGATGAGGCACTGGAACAGGTTGCCCAGAGAAGTTGTGGAGGACCCATCCCTGGAAGTGTTGAAGGCCAGGTTGGATGGGGCTTTGGGCAATCTTGTCTAGTGTAGGGTGTCCCTGCCCATGGCAGGGGGATTGGAACTAGATGATCCTTCTGGTCCTTTCCAACCCAAACCATTCTATGATTTATTATGCTATTTATGTTACTATTATTACTTGTCTTCCCAAGTAACCGTTATACATGATGGAGCCCTGCTTTCCTGGAGATGGCCTGCCATGGGAAGTGGTGAGAAAATTACTTGTTTTGATTTGCTTTGGTGCGTGGTTTTTGCTTTACTTATTACACTGTCTTAGTCTAGAGAGGATTTTCTCCAGTCCTGTTCCAAATACAGGTAACTGCTGATGACTGAGAAGGATTCAATACCAGTCGTTTGTTATACTCTAGACTTTATGTCTATGGATAGTTTTTGTTATGCATCAAGATACATGTTTCATATAGTGTGACAAGCTTCTGAGGGTTGTACAGAAGTGTTATTTAGAATCTATTTTGTTCCTAGATTTCAATTATTTACCTTTAAGGATCTCTCAGAGGACCAGATTCACAAAAGGATGTAATCAACTAACCATTTGACATGGTACTATGTAGTGTTTACCTTTCCAGTTCCTGGCACAGAACCCCAAGTTTCTTTTCAGGTAAATGCTTTATGAATATCCCAAGTCAACTAGCTGAAGAATCACAGTTACCATTGAGGAGGATCAGTGTAAAGTTCATCTCTTATTTCATGTTGTCTAAACCATGAAGACGTGGAAAACCATTTTGATTCATTTTTGCATTCATCTGTTACCCTTAACTCAGGTATTTTTGACAGATATTAATCATCATATTAAAACGCACATCAGTGTTTTAATCTTAGTGAAAAATAGTTTTTGACAACACAAATTCATAATAGAATTCGTAATAACTGACAGAAAAGGTACTGGTTTTAAAACCCTTCAATACAACCCACTGAAATCAGATACTGAAGAACTATTTGCTTACTCCCTACTTAATATTGGTTCAAATGATATAACAAACTACAAGAGAACTATAAAGCTTTGTGAGAGCACAGAAGCAGCTAGCTGCATGTGGCTGTACTGATGAGGCTTTTCCCAGGACTACCTATTTGAAGAAATCCCAGTTTGCCAGCCACCTCCCTTAAAATAAGCACTCTCTTATCCCAAACTATAAATTTTTTATTCATGTTACTTTGTAGAATGCTTTATTTGCCCTTGTTTCAGATTCAGATGGGAAACACCAGTTTCTGTGGCAGCTTTACATGCGGAGATCCAGCCTTGTTCCATTACCTGTCCCTCACCCCAAGAATATGGCTGATACAACAGTTAATCAGAAATTATTGACGAAAAGGCTGATACAACAGTTAGGTTTTTTTCTGTGGCTACTTGAAGTGATTTTGCAGCTGTGGTAGACCGGAGAAGCTACAGACATTCAGAAACCAGTAGAAAGTAGGAACTAGCAATGACAAAGTCTATATTCTGAACATGGTGCTATTTCTCATGTAAGCCGCTATCAGGATCATACCATTAAAACAGAAAGCCTTTGGTAGGTACAAGTTGTCACTCACTGTATTTTCCAAATTTTCAAGTAACAGAAGCCATTAGAGAGAGTTTTAGATGAGTGTTCGAGGGGTTTTTTTTTGTTTTTTTAAGCTACAGTGTGCATTAGGAAGTCTAAAAAGTAATGGCCAACACATTTATTAATAACCACCATATTCTGAAAGTGCTTTCCTCTCCTAAAACAAAGAAGGAAACACATTTTATTGTCACAAGAGGGTATAAAACTGTCTATAAGGCAAGCATCACAGAAAAACCGCAAAAGTTATGTACCTTGCTTATAGCTTTATCTTTACTTTTTACTGTGATTGACTGCTCATCTCTTTTACTAACACATTTTTTAAACATTCCTATTGATCAAACTTTGCCTTCCCTTTCCCTCTTCTAATGATACATGAGAGTTTTGTTCTTTTCTTTCAATTTCTTTCTAATCATCATTGTCTTCTGGCTCTCATCACACGAAATTTTCCCGCGTGCTTCTTGCATGTTAAATAGATTGATATTCTAAGGTGTTTATACAGTGAATGGTGCCACTTTTTCAGTATTAAATTAAATTGATTCAGAAAACTTTGTTAACAGATAATTGGCAGGATGACCAGAATATACAGGTACTTTTGATTTACTGCTGCTGAAGGTGGACTCCATTTGACAGATCCCTCCCTGAAGAAAGGGGTTAGGCACTTTCTCAGTGCACTTGGCAGGAATTTCGGTTTTCTTTTTAAGAAAGGCAGTGCCAATGGTATAGTAGCTGCTACCTACATACCATATATTTGCTCAGAGTTTATGAAAGCAGGTTTTCATCTTTGTGAACTGAGAATAACTTCAGAAGCTTGAAGTTCTGACCCAGAACCAGAAAGAGACTAGATAACATTAGCAAGGAAATAAATCTTACTGGTGTGTGCCAAGCTGTGAGCACAAACCTGACTGTACCCAAGAGGGCAGAGGAAGAGGAATTGTTACTTCTCTGCAGTGTGGTGAGGACTAGCCACGTGTCGCAGCAGTGCTCAGTGCTGCTAAGTCCCTCGTACAGAAACAAATCTACTGTAGGCTTTCGATCAACCTGAAAAGGAGCAGTCCTGAGAAGTGGACCAGTCTGAAAGAGCTTACTTTGAAATACTTCTACGAATGACCAGATTGATTCATGACTGGAGGACATACTTAAAAAAAATACAGCAGAGCTGTGATTTGTGTGTTCCTGTTATCTCCTAGTGGCTAGGCATTGTTCCACATGAGCTGTATTTCTCTTTTCCAAAGAAGTTCGAAACATTACCATACCCCTCCCCAGCTTTACCAAGTCTCACTTGTGTTCTGGTTTGAAACTTTTCTTTTCATTGGGAGTGTGTGTGTGTGTGTGTGATAGAAGACTGGTTTTCTGGGTTTATTTTTCAGAGCCAAAGTCAGTTGTCACAATTGCAATTTGTTATCCTGTATAAAGGCTGTTTTTAATTACACCTGTCTGTATAAATACCGGCCCCAATAATGACTCTGTTCTTCATATTCTGAGAGCTTAGTTTTAAATCCCACTCTTCTTGAGACATTGTTTTGCTCAAAGTGAAGAATTCCATTCCTCTCCTACCTACATTGAAGACCTGGCAATCATGAAGAAAGTGACTGAAAATAGTCCGATCCTGAGAGCAAAGGA
The DNA here is from genome assembly GCA_013399095.1 of Psophia crepitans. Classification (NCBI taxonomy): domain Eukaryota; kingdom Metazoa; phylum Chordata; class Aves; order Gruiformes; family Psophiidae; genus Psophia; species Psophia crepitans. The sequence continues at coordinate 208,931 of VWZZ01005506.1, forward strand.
TCAGAAGTCTAGGCTGAGAAGAGCCTGATCTTGACAAAGAGTGGCTGATAAGCTGCACAAGGTCACCTCCATGAAATATCTTCTCTCCTTCTGGAGGCAAAAGCAAAAAAAATCCATTTGTGTACACATGTGCACATGTACAGTTTACCTAAATTTATAATGACTTTAAAAATGGTTAAGAAGAAATTTGATCATAAACAGTGAGATACCCACAGAATTTATACAGTGCAGTAAAAGTCACCCTGACAGAAGAATAAGCATGCACTTCCACTTTATTCAGTTTTAAAGACTGGATGTCCACTGTGACTTTTCAACCTTCAGCTAAACTTGAAATAACTCCCTCAAATCACAGAACTATCCCCTTTGAGTTCTAGCAGATCATGATAGCTTAAGTTTCTGAGCTGATGCTTGTTGTGCCAAGTGAACTGGAAATAATGTAGAAGGGTTCTGCAATATTAAAGAACCGTAAGATGTTAGACACTAAGAATGTAGAAACAAGGAAACAGAAAAGATCTCATTAGGCTCATGTCCTCGTGATGTCCTCATACTATGAATATTGAGTGGTCTGGTTCCCGATCTCATAGACTGTCATCGTAGAACTGGAAAAATAACAAAGCAAGATGATCGACTTCTTACTAAATAGAGTAGGAAGGATGGAAGAATAGTATGAGAAAGGTCTAGAAAGCTATGGGTGACATGAGGAAGGTTAATGAGGCATTCACCATTTTCAGCTGAACAAACAGAGGTGTTGTCTTAAATCTATCTTGACTGATCAAGGCAAACTAGCAGCAAATGCACTAGTTTCTTGTCATTTCCACAATTTTTAAGTCAACCTATATTCTTATCTCCTAGGATTTGTTATGGTAAATATTAAAAACTGTCTTTGGGAAGATGAAAGACAAACATTAAGTTCTGTGTTGAATCAAAGTGTTTCAGCAGTGCTTTATGCTTAATTAACTGCCCTGAGCCCATTAAAAAAAAAGTATATTCACTTTTTTTTAAAAAAATGAACTTGCAACTGCTACCTTGAAACATTAAGTTTATGAAATGTCTTTGAACAGTGGTACAGAAAAAAACCCAACACCACAACAAATCAACAATTTTTCCTCACTTGTGCAATTAAGAAGTTGCAGTCACCAGCCTTTCTTTGAAAGCAATATTTCACTTGTATTCCAGTAATTTTCTTGAAATAATAGCTGTGTACTCTGCAAGCTGAAGCAATGCTGTCATGTAATCACCACTGCACTGAGAAGCTGCAGTTCCAAAGGGTGGGGGAAATAAACACTGCAGAAGTACTCTGAACCTGCGCAGTGGTGGAGAGTCTCCAGTACCTTATTAAAGGTGTTGAACATTTTACCTCCACGTCTGCAGACTTAGCTCATGCCCAGATGAGAATCCATCCCTGGGCATGCTCTCTGGTGCATAAGCTTTACCACAATAGCCATGCAGTTTTCATCAGGACCTACCCAAATTTTCTTTGCGTCATTCACACTTCTGATGCTATTACCATTGATTGGAACATGCTTTGGTGATGGGCAGGTACTGCACATTGACTGGTTAAACTTTCTGCGTGCATTTTATTGAGTTTCCTAATGCACACCAAAAGATGCAACGAATAGGTAGCAAAAGGGGGAAAGAAGAGGTGATTTGCATGCCACTGGCATTTCCTTCCTATGAGAAGATCGTAGTGACGCTATCAGGATTTGAAGGAGCATGGCCATGAGAATGACAGCACAAGAACAGCAAGGGAAACACCACCACTGTGCCTGTGCACCCTGCTGGCTCATACTCAGCTTGCTGCCCCCCAGATTCTTCTCGACAGATCTTCTTCCCAGCTAGCCAATCCCTTAATTTTCCCTGTTACAGACTCCAACAATAACTTAATTCCACTGTTCCTACTTCACATACACCAGCACATTAAGTCCTTTGGCAGCACTGCTTCTGCCAAAGTTTGTGCTGGTTTTGGCTTCCCCAAAACCTTGGATTGCAACTCCTTCCCAACTATTCTATCTACCTCTCTGTGAAACACAGCCAGCCTCATTTATGCAGCCGTGGCTCCCTCTGCAATTTCACATCATTTTTAGCAAAACCGCCTCATCTTTAACAATTAATTTCAAATTACTTATATGTTTATAAGTTTACCTCTCACAACTTCATACCTTTTTTAAAAGAAGAAAGATTTCCAGAAATATCACTTCTTCTGAAACATTCCTGTATATGTAAGAATTTGGTCTTGGAACTGGAATACGATGCAGACTGACTGGTTTCACTATCTATTACACATAATTATTGTGTATTTTGATCTGTAACCACAACTGTTAAAACCATGTTTTATGCTCTGGCTACATGTAATACTCTCACCTCCCTTACAAAATCAACAGAGCTTGGCAGCCTGTTTTAATATAGTTTATGCCAGTCTTGTGCATCATATACCACAGAGGCTTAGACAACTTATCCTCTAAAATGGGTGCCTCATTAGTTGACTGGTTAAATCCTGAATAACTAGTCTCTACCTACAGTCAGAATAATGGTCTCCTCTCTGCCACAGGAGAGGGGCATAAGAAATTTTAACAATTTGTGTACATCATCTCAGTTTCTACTGTGTATCTTTGCAACCAGCAAACTGTTGATAGAGTTACTGCAATGCAGTGCTTCACATGCTGCTCAGCATCAATATGACCCACCTTTCTCTATCAAATACCCTTCTCTATCATGGAAAGTGTAAGCTATTGTGAAAGGAGATAAAGAACACTACTGTTTGCAACTGCAATTTCTGCTTTAAGCAGCTAACAAATGACGGATTTCAGAGAATGTGAGATTATAGCTATACGGGAAGTTCATGTCCTTATTCCCTTGTAAAAAATGAGGCAAAAATGAGTCAGTGCATATTAATTAAGTTTTTTTGTGTTCTTTGGTTTCTATTAAAAAGTAGATGCTGCCTGCAAATTATGTCAAGCTATAAGGTCACAAACAAAAAAAAGCCCTTGCAATTTCATGTTCTTCTTTATAGAATTTTATTTTGTTTGTCAAACAATATAATTTATCAACTAAGACTGACACCATCTTAATTCTTTCTCATTCATATACCACATTTCAGCCAGTGATTTTGAAACATGAGCAACTAACTCTCTTTGGAAATACACAAACAATTGAAATGCGAAATGAAAAAAACCCCACAACCTCATATCACTCATCAATGGAAAATAGGTATTGGCGACTGGCTGGCTGTCCACTTTCAAGCAATCCTATTGTCTCTATTCAAATTGAACATTACACAAGTAACACTCTCAAAATATTATTTTAAAATTATTTGAATTGTTAACACCTCTACTAAGATGCAGTCACTGTGCTTTTTTCAACCAGCATGCATATGAGTGGACTTTTTGATTGTCTAGATGTTTGCACAAATGACAGTTTATCCATTATACACCCATATACCAATACAAACAGAATCTGACTACACAAATATTCTCTGATCAAGTTCTACTATTATATTCACTGACTTCTATAAAGTCAATGGATACTAACAAAGCAAAATATGAATGTGGTTTCAGCTAGATCTCAAGGTTAGAGGATGGATATCAATATTTCATAGCTCTGAAATTAACTGTGCCTCTTACAAACATCTCAATATGTTGCAGGGCTTTTTTTTTTTTTTTTTAAAGGTGTTGACAATAACATTTCAGTCTCAGAGGAGAACAGTTTTGTCTGGCATTTTACAAACAGTTACATTTCAAAGCATTGTCACAGAGAAAAGGATGCCATTCATTCATGTCCTGATGCTAAAATGTACTTCAAAGCAAAAGCCAATTCAGCTGACTCCTGAAGGAGGATCACTTGTTTATGTGCAACAGGGGCATCATTTCATCACTATCAGAAATGATGAGATTTTAAGACAACCATACTGTGAATAAATTTATTAACTTTTGATCAAACAGTTGTAGCAGAAGACAAAGAGATTCAGTTTTAAAAAAAAAAAAAAAAAAAAGAGAGAGAGAGAGAAGGGATAGAAACAAAGTAAATCAGGGACAAAGGGGAGTCTAAAGAAGCCCAGACCGTCTTCTCCTTCCTTGTCACTTTACCCCCAATGTATCTGCCCCCTGAAACTCACACACTCACTAAATCTAATTAATAAATTTGTGAGCTGATAAAGCACACACCACTTCTCACTGACTTCAGGAATGTGTATCACTTAAGACATTCTCTAGAGAAAATATGTTGATTCAACTCATACTTGCTGTAAGTCAAAATGCTATCTAGTTTATCATACTTTTCCCTCTCTAAGATCCCCAGAGTACTTGAAGTTCTAGGTCCTGTATTTTGTGTTATTTTCATCAGTGATTGCTTACATGCATAGTTCTCTTCATTTGAGTCGGTGAACATTTATCCTGTTTCTCTGACATTTGCTTTCTCTCCCTTCCCTCCCCACCTGCACAAGAGTTTAACCAAAGTTTACTGTGCTCAAGGACAGTCTCTTTGAAATGTAGAAATAAACTTAGTGATGACAGAAGCTTTATCTTTTTTTGTTTGTTCACAGTTTACCTTCAAAAGGATGACTCTCAGCAGCAAAGAGGAAACACCCATTTTCTTTTGCCTGGCTACTGCATTACTGGTGAGCAGAAACACTGCAGGCTGAGGAAGGAGGAGAATGGTCCTCAAAACCAAACCTACTCCACTGAGACAAACAGAGCAAGAGATACTGCAAGCAAGGGTTTGTGTCAGTAAAAGAGAATGAGAGGTATCTAAGAAATGCAGGGAGCAGGGACATAGCTGTATTTTACTGGTGGTAGCAAGATTTTTTTCCAAGGGACTCAGTAGAGACTACATAGAGATTTTTGCTGTCAAACATAGTCTCTAAGTTTTAAACTACATAAGCCTTAGAAGATGTGTGCTCTAGCAGCCCAGAAAGCTAACCTTGTCCTGGGCTGCATCAGAAATAGTGTGGCCAGCAGGTCAAAGGAGGTGATTCTCCCCCTCTACTCTGCTCTTGTAAGACCCCACGTGCAGTACTGTGTCCAGCTCTGGAATCCTCAGTACAGGAAAGACATGGAGCTGCTGGAGCAACTCCAGAGAAGGGCCACAAAGTTGATCAAAGGGATGGAGCACCTCTCCTACAAGGACAGGCTGAGGGAGCTGGGCTTGTTCAGCCTGGAGAAGAGAAGGTGCCGGGGAGACGTAATCGTGGCCTTCCAGTACCTAAAGGGGCCTACAGGAAAGCTGGAGAGGGGCTGTTTCTTAGGGAGTGTAGTGATAGGACAAGGGATAAAGGGTTAAAACCAAAAGAGGGGAGATTTAGACTGGACATTAGGAAGAAATTCTTCACTGTGAGGGTGGTGAGGCCCCGTCCCTGGAAGTGCTTAAGGCCAGGTTGGATGGGGCTTTGGGCAATCTGGCCTAGTGTAGGGTGTCCCTGCCCATGGCAGGAGGGTTGGAACTAGATGATCTGCCATGTCCCTTCCAACCCAAACAATCCTGTGATTCTTTTCCCTAGCACTGTCTACATTCTCTCCCACATTGGTACTCTGTCCCCATCCTCAGCTTCTTGCTCACCCTCTAATTATTACCAGCAGAACAGTACTTGCTCTCCCTCCTGGCAAAATGATAGAAATGTTAATAGATTCGCCCTAGAAAATATGACATGCAAGAAGTGCTCTATTTACATTTGCAGAAAACACCATACTCATTGTTCCAAGCTATCAGTAGACTCCTGCATACATTGCATATTTGACGAAAATACAGAGAAAGGGACTAAGAAGTGCTATAAATAGATTGTACAACCTCAGAAACAATATTATTCCATAAATTTACAAGTCCACACATTTAACACTGGTTCTATTAAATAAAATTTAATCTGGCCACAATCACAGAGAAAAGAAAAAATTAACAGAGTTGTATGGAAAAAAAAAAGAAGAGAAAATATATCACAAAAGCCATTGCTGTCTAAAAGGTCCTATTTGGACCTCCTACATTGTCTTTCCTGCTTCCTGTTTAAACAAGTCTTTGTTCTCCCGCCATTTCCCCATGATGACTGCAACTCACAGGAGTATTCCCAAGTCAGCACTCCACTACAAGCCTCTGCTTCCCTGTCCCTCATTTATTTACTCTCTGTCTTTCAGTCCCTGCATTTTCTTTCACAACAAAGCCAGCTCTTATTTCTTCCCTTTGTTCCTTGATCCAGTCTCTTCTTCATGTAGACTCCTGTTTAAACTCAGTTATACCTCTCCACAGTTTCCACCTTCTCCATTGCTCTCTGCTGAAGCCTGTAAAGGCTGCATGGACACACAGCAGGAAAGATCGTATCATTTTGCAGTACATTTAGAGTTTTTTTGTGAAGTAGGTTTTCATAATCAGCAGTTTCCATGTTAAAACAGGCTTTCTGGATCAGGACAAGAGCTATTTCTGAAGGCTTTCTTGGGCATACAGAGGCATCTTCATGTTTTATTCTAAGACACTGGTAGCTTTCCCACATAGTTCTAGTTTACCTATATTTTTTTCTATGAATAAAGACAAACAAAAGACACCCTTATTAAAAAAGTTATTAATAATCCAAGCATTCATGAAACATTAAAGATATGACAAATACAAAACAAAGCTGTATTGCATACCAACTTGGAGGTTCTTAAGAAGCTCTCAATGATCCCTAGCAAAAAAGGGAAATTTCTTCTTCAAATATAACTCTATATAGCAGGTGTTCAATATTTATAAAAGTGCTGTATTTTCAACGCCTAAATCAGCATTTCTGTGTTGAGCGAAATGACTCATTTTTACTTAAAGTCTTATTTCAACACGGCATTGAATTTAAGCCAAATTCAGGTTGATCTGCACCTTTCCGATAGAGAACAAACTTTAATGGTGCATCAGGAAATACATAATAGTGAAGAACAAGATAATTTAGGGTATACTACACTTTTCCCCAGCATATGCAAAGCCAATACGACAAACTACTGATACCTCTTCCTCAGCCGGAGAGATTTAGTAATCATCTTTTGCTACTGTGTGGGCCTAGATCTATTGGCATTCTGAGCACTTTCACATTCATACATATTTGGAAGGAGGGTTGTGAAACAGATTCACAATTCCACTGGTATCTTGGTTTCAATTGCCCATGCATTAACCTAATTAGAATCCCTGCGTTTTAGGTCTTTTACAGCCCGAAAGTACTGAAATCTCTCTTCTGCCTGCTGATAGTTAGATTGTAAGGATACTTCCCACCCATCCTATGAAAGATGTGAAACTGTTGTCACCCAAAATATGCAATTAATGGATCCAGGATGCAAAATAATGCATAAAGTAAGCGAACGTGAAAAAATTCGAAGAGTAAAGCAATTTAAAAGATTACAAAGAAAGAGTAAAGTCACTGTAGTCTGCTGACAAGTTGAAAAATAATATGAAATAAACCCAAAGGGCAAACTGGAAGTCAGTAGCTCTTCAATACAAAAACCACACAAAAATCCTAGAAGAATGGTAACACAGGACTCTTAGGTATGGACATTTGTATTGGTTATGTTCCTAACTGTGAATGTAGGCATACATTTTATATTTCTGTCAAAATATTGTAGCCCAAGGAACTGCATGTTATTTTTGTGATGTTAAAAGCAAAACACATGGCAGAATAAGCCTCCACTCTCATTTAATACTAAAATGAAGAAATTAATAAAACCCCTCACCTTTTAAAGAGTTATGGTTGCTCTTCATTTTCCAAAGTGATTTTGGTAGAAATCCTCAAACCTTGAAGAACAGATTCACGTTTGACTGAATAAGCTCTTTTCATCTATAGTTCTCTAACCAGCCTGAGGGAGTTCAAAATGCTCATAATGATTTATGTAACAAGGTTTACTCACCTCAGCTGTCAAGTACAATTTCAGAATAAATCATTAAACTAGCATAGCTACTGCACCTTCCCAACCTGACACTGATAATTATATCTCATTGCTTACTTTTTAAAAAGAAGCTTAATTGACACAGTTCATTTGTGACTTTAACTGACCAAAATGGCATTGAATGTTTCCATGTGATACAGTTGTTTCATTAGCCCTGCCTTAGCAAACTCTGTGTATTCTTCCTTCACTAAAAAACACCTATTCTATAAGATTTTCTACAGACAAAGATGAAATGAGCTGGTTTGTTTTTTTTTTCTTTTTTTTATATTAACTGTACGTCGACAACTGTCAAGATTTGCGACAATTATTGAATTCTTGCTGTCATGAGGAAGGCAAAATTTTAAGCTCTGTTTCTCTAGCAAGACCAAATTTTTAGGAAAGGAGGTTAAAATAAGTCCCAATTTTCATGACACACTTTTCCATTTCTTTAGCTTTGTGTTGGTTAAGAGGAAGTCTCCTGGAACACTTGTACCTCTAACCTGGAAACTTTACTCCAGGGGCTGTGAGAGAGAAGAAATCAACATGTGAGACAAAGAAGCCATATGACCTCTCCTGTGAAAAGCCTAATTTCAGAAATGTTGTCCCTAGAAATATAATTCAACTCATTTTATGGCTTCTTTGCACTACACATGAAAATAAAAAAAATGGTAGGTAAGGGATGGAGAAGAATAATATAATTGATTGTTCAGAGCAGTGTTGCAATTATCTTAAAGGAAGTGACTAAGTATTAGAAAGAAAGATTAACAGTTTGAAAGTCTTCTCTAAAGTAGAAGAAAAACTATAAAAAAAATTATGTTACTATAAAAGTGCCAGACTATTGACATTTCAAGGTAAAATAAATCAACTATTGAATTGCACTAAGATAAGTGAGCCAAAAATGGTTTGTTCTTGTTAATTGTTTAACATTGGTTTATGACACGCAATCAAGAATTCTGTCAGAATGAGAATGGAACTCCAAATTCTGTCATAGGAAATGTGACAATAGCCTTATTGTTTGATTTCAGGAGTACCCTTTCTCCAGAAATATTTAAACTGAATGACTGTAGAAAGGCGAGAACAGATCAAACATATGAGTGCCTCTGCCTGTCTTCCATTATTCTTCAGCTCAGATGTAGCTTTGATGGCTTTCACACCAATAACTTGAATATTCTTCTCCGATCATTGCCAATTCTATTATAACTCTTTAAAAAGAGATTTTAAGACCAAAACTACACACAGTATTCAAGATATGAACATCTATGATCTATGTTTGATGCTACAGAACCCCCTATTTATTTTCTTAATAATTCCTAACACTTGATTGGGGATTTTTTTTTTTTTTTGTGATTACTCACCACCGAGCTGACGCCTTCATAGAAATATCAGGCATGAACCCCAAATACTGCTCTTTAGTCTGCTACTGTAAACTGAGTGAGGATTTTTTTATCTTCCTTCTGTGCCTGTGCACCTTTTCAGACATATGTTGAATTTCATTATGCCATTTCATAATATCATCCCATAGTGTCATAAAGTTCTTTCTTCTACAGTTCTTCAACTGACTTGATTTCTTCAGTGAACTGTTTTTCATTGTACTGGTTATTCCACTTACAGGGCATTAAAGAACTTACCAGCTTGTAGGATTTCACTGCTGATCTCCAGTTACAAGAAACATTTACTGTTTTACTGTTTCCTAGCCTTTAGCTGCTCACTTTCCTCAAAAGTCTGTTTTATGGGACTCAGCAGCAGCCTTTTGGAAATTTAGGAAGCTTCCATTAATCTCTTATCCACATGGCAGCTAACTCTTTCAAGCTTTCCAATAGGTTTTAGGGTTTTCCTTTAAAAAAACCCTTAACATGTTGACTGTTCTTAGCTAGGTCATATTTAGCTGCATATTCACCAATTTTATTTTTAAATATTATTTCTATTATGTTACCTGATACAGCAGGACATCAATCTTATGGCTTGTAGTTTCCTGGAGCTCTCCTAAAACCTTTTCTGGCATCACAGTGATATCTTGCTTAAAATTGACTTAGCACTGAAGATGTAGAAAATTTATAATGTTCAGTTTCTCAGTTTATTCAGGCATCAATGATACAGTTTATTTTCCAAAAGGATCTTTTTAAGACTCACACTCAAAGATGGGATCCAGCCTAAATGCTTCCTCAGTGTCTTGTAAGAGAAGACAGACTAAAAAGCGTAAAGATGTAAAGACTGATTTCAGTTTCTCTGTAATGGCCCTGGCTCCTCCATTACTCCTTTTTTACCTTTATCCATCAACCTTAGCGACTTGCTCACTGACATCCTGCCCTTGAAATACAGAAGAAAAATGTGTCATTAGATTAGATATGTTTTGCTAGTTGTTCTTCAAAGCCTTTTTGACCTGCCTCATGTTTTTATGTTTAGTCTGCCAGAGTTTCAGAATTTATAATCTTTAATTTTCTTCATTTGGACAATATTTAGCCATACCAGATTCCTCTAGTGCTTTTTGTGGACTGTTTCTAAGTACTCTGCAATGATAGACAGTCTTTATCATCAGTGATTTAGATTTGTAGAAAAGAGCACTAAACGCTCAGAGAGAAAAACACCCAAGTTTCTAGTCCTGTGATAAAGAAGAACCAGAAGAACAGACTACTGGTTTCCATCCCTGCTTCCAGGGTGATTTCCACAAACTACCAACAGATTTTAAAAGCAAAAGTGAATAAGCTAAAAAAGCAGGTCCAGGCAAGGAATAGCTGATTAGGTTCTATTATCCTTCCTTCTCTGGTACCTTCCAACATGTACTGAACAGGAAATGCTAAATGTTTGTATTCTTTTCAGGTGCAAATTTATGCACATTCTGTGATACTTGATACCTGCTAAATATAAAGTGGCAGGAGATTAAATCAACACTGTGAGGCACCACAGTTGATATACTTTATAAACAATAAAACACTAGGCAGACTTCAGCTAATTTGGAGACTGAGCTTTGATCACATTGAGAAGACAGTTATATGTAACATGACAAATAAGTTACAAATTCTGGCAGTAAAAAGCAGTCTCTCATTAACTCCCTTGCTTTGTAAATACTTGGAAGGTGTATGTGCTTGTTTTGTGCTAATTTCATACTCAAGTGCCTTGCTTAGAATATTCAATAAATAAACTGTGTATTATGCTTACTGTTTCTTATACCATATATATTTTTTCTATATTAGAAAACAAAGTTTACAAAATAGAAAGCTGTTCTGATTATAACTTTCACTCTCAAGGAACTGTTATTACCTCTGCAGAAGCCCTGGCTAGCTTTGCACTTTCCAAGTCAAGTATTGTACATATTTATTTCAAAACATTTTTGGATTAAGTAAGAATTCAGGAACTAAGACAAGAGTTTTTGTCTTCGATTAAATGGAACTTTCTAATACATCTATAGAACAGTATTTTTAAACCACATATTTGTGCTTAGGTCATTCCAGGGACTTTAGCAATTAAGAAAATCTATATACTGCTACTGTGTGTTCTTTTTCTGTTAAATGTAGGTGTTGGAACATGAAGTAAGATAAATAAGTCCAACAGCGAGGCCTGATATCTTGCCTGTAAACAATAAAAGTGAATGTTGCTTCTTGTCAGGACATTCTTCCTTTTCTTAAACAAACTTAAAGGCAAAACAATTCAAAACAAATTATATTTTGGTTTTATAGTGTATTTTTATAAACAGCTTCAAAATCAGCATATAATCACATTTCTCTTTCCCTTCTGTTTCATAGATTGACAGGAAAGAGACTAACTTTCTGGCGGGGTGGTTAGTGTACTCAGAAGAGCAGATAAAAAGTTGGGGACAGTGAAAGATGAGAGTACAGAGTAAAGAAACCAAGAAAAAACAAAAGAACTAGGCCATCCTAATTTGAGAGGTAAGTTCAAAAGAACCTAAAGAAAACCGTAACACCAATATCTGCAAGTATCTTGTATTGATTGTATTGATAAGTGGGAAAAGTTGAATTTCCTAGTTTTATACCAAGATGGTGACATTGTCACTTGATGTTGCTAGCCGACAGATGAATCTTTATTCTGTGAAAAGCAAAGACAACTCTTAGACCAGCTAGACAAAAGATGTATATGTGTTTGATAACAAGGCATCTACAGAAACTTGTTTCAAAAAATAAAGCTAAAAGTCATCCATAAATCACAAACAACTCCTTCCCATCCTCATGTTTCAATGTTCTTGTTAACTATTGTAACATATAATTTAAAGTCTAGCAAAGAACAGAGTTTAAGATGCTGATAAAAAGTATTTTCCTGTTGGGCCTACACCTGTACACATACATTTTTTGATCTCTTTAGTCTTTAAAATGGAAATCTTAGGAGACCAAAACTTAACATGCAAAAAACCCTAATTGCTACCCTGATCAATCATATCTCTCATGTTAGTCACCACAAATTTTAGAATGCATGGTAGTGTGACATACAGGTTTATTGCAGTGATTTGTTAAGATTAGAAGTTTTATTCAGTTGCAGACTCAGATTGTGTATTTGGAGTGTAATTGAAATGATGCTTTCAATAAAAAAAAAAAAAGTTACTCAACTAAAATAAAAACCAATGTGATTGCATTAGTCAGATAGAAACCTTCCTGTCCTTCCTAAGAAAGTTAAAAGGTACTTCAATTAATCAGTGGTGTATTTTATATTTTTTACTTTGGTTTTATTTTTAAATATAGAAGCGTGTTTCCCTGCAAACCTAAAGTCTTTAAAGCTAATTTCAAGAAAAAAAAACCACAACGTAAAGCAAAAGGGACAGGGAAAGTCCCACACTATTCAGAGGCAGTTTATTCTGAACAGTCACTCAGTATAACTCATAGAATCATAGAATCATTTGAGTGTAAAAAGAACTTTAAGATCATCAAGTCCAAGTGTTGACCTAACACTGCCAAGTCCACCACTAAACCATGTCCTACATCTTTTAAATAGCTTCAGGGATGGTAATTCAACTGCTTTCCTGGGCAGCTTGTTCCAATGATTGACAACTCTTTCAGTGAAGAAATTTTTCGTACTATCCAATCATAGAATCATAGAATCCCTGAGGTTGGAAAGGACCTCTGAGATCATCAAGTCCAACCATCAACCTAACACCACCATGCCTCCTAGATCATGTCCTGGAGTGCCACGTCTACACATTTTTTGAATGTCTCCAGGGACGGTGGTTCAACC
>VWZZ01005506.1:222132-249822 GCA_013399095.1 Psophia crepitans
GGGGGGCGTGGGGGGGGAAACAATCACTTCCCTACTCCTGCTGGCCACGCCTTTCCTGATGCAGGCCAGGATGCTGTTGGCCTTCTTGGCCACCTGGGCACACTGCTGGCTCACATTCAGCTGGCTATCAACCAACACTCCCAGGTCCTTTTCCTCCAGTCAGTTTTCCAGTTACCCTTCCCCAAGCCTATAGCATTGCCTGGGATTGTTGTGACCCAAGTGCAGGACCTGACACAGCCTTGTTGAAATTCATACAGTTGGACGTGGCCCACCAACCCAACCTGTCCAGATCCCTCTCTAGAGTCTTCCTACCCTTAAGCAGGTCAACACCCCTGCACAACTTGGTGTTGTCTGCAAACTTACTTAGGATGCACTCGATCCCCTCATCCAGATCATTAATAAAGAACTGGCCCCAGTACTGAGCCCTGGGGAACACCGCTTGTGACTGGCCACCAACTGGATTTAACTCTATCCATCACAACTCTTTGGGCTTGGCCACCCAGTCAGTTTTTTACCCAGCAAAGTGTACTCCTGTCCAAACCATGAGCAGCTATTTTCTCCAGGAGAATGCTGTGGGAAATGGTGTCAAAGGCTTTACTAAAGTTCAGGCAGACAATGTCCACAGCCTTTCCCGCATCCACTAAGCAGGTCACCTTGTCATAGAAGGAGAGCACGTTAGTAAAGCAGGACCTGCCTTTCATAAAGGCCTGGAGTTTCCCTTGGTTTTCCCCATCCCATTTCAAAATTTCATTTTTGCAGTCTAGGAAATTCTGACTAAGATCTGAAGGAGTAAAAAGTTGAGTTCTGATGAAGTGTTTAACAATTTGCCACTTTCAAGCCCTTTAAAGCATAACTGCAAAACTAAGGCAGTGGGAATGGTTGTACCCACTTATCAACTTTCTGTGTTGATGTGCAGAACTGTGTGCAGTCTGCTCACTGCTATACTAGCAGAAATCAATGTCCTTTATTACAGTTAGAGCAGAAATATCGTTTAGTACAAACTCTGAACTTAAAAGCAGCATTTATGTAACAGTTGTGCTACAATGACTGTAAATATAAACTTAATACGCTTTCCTCAATGGAAAATAGTATTTTAAGCTTCCGTTAGTAATTTGATTTGTTAATTTATTTTCAACTTTGAACTACATAATTATACATCTGAATGTAAAGGAATCAAGAATGGTAGTAGGATACATCGTTGTTCCCTTGAGCCTGCTGGGACTTTCAATTCTGAAATAATTTCTCACCTCATAGAATCATAGACTCATTAAGGTTGGAAGAGACCTCAAGGATCATCCAGTCCAACTGTCTCCCCACCACCTATTACTCACTAAACCATGTCCCTAAGTACCACATCCAACCTTTCTTTAAACACCCCCAGGGACGGTGACTCCACCACCTCCCTGGGCAACCTGTTCCAATCATCTGTCATCTCTTGGGAAAGAAAAGCATGTTGACCTACGAAACAAATAAAATTGCCTCCCATAGCTCAGAAGGATGAATCATTTATTTGCTTCATTTCCATGGATGCAATGCACCTGTGTAAACCGTTGCTTGTATCTTATAGACCAATGCTGTAGTATGTCCAGCAAAGTACATTTCAACTATGCATTAGGGCAAATACTTCTGCACTTGAAGAATTGTTATTGTTGTTCTTGCTGCTCTTACCTTTTTTTTCCCTAACACAAACCTGAATGAAATAGTTACCAGGAATAACCTATATAAGTTTGTATCAAGCCTGCTTAATAAAGGTATTTTAAGTGTTTTGTAAGTGAAAGCTGCGTATAGCAGCAGCCTATACTGTTACAAAGCTGAAGTAATTTTTAAAGTAGGGCATTATCTAAAAGCAAAGATTTGGAAAGAAAGTATTCAGAAATTTTATAATGATCCTGTTGATTATGAGTGGGTACTTCACAATATCATTGAGTTGATGCTTTATTAGTATAACTGAAGTTATTTCACTGTGGTAAGTGTTGGTATTGAAATGTTTTCATTTGAAATTAGTAAAGAGCAATGATTAACCATCCACTACAAATGTAGTGGATTAAGCTTTAGTAATTCCAAATTATACAGAACAATGTTTATAATGCCAAATTTCAGTGAAATGGGTGCTTTAACAGCTTTTTCAAATTGAGTCCAAGAACATCTGTATCTTTTGTATGACGCACACTTGCTTACCTTGCAAACAGGGCATGATACTTTCAGTAGTTACTATAACAATAAATTAATAGTTACTAAGCCAAAAAGGTGCTTCAGTAAAAACAATTTAAAATATCCTCATCTAAGTATATCCTATGGAAATCTCAATAGTTTTGTATTGGTTTTGTTTTCTAATTTAAACAAATTACTTTTTAATTAAGCAACTTTCAGGTACCGAATCTAAAATCTTGGAAGAAAAGTATGTTCGTAAGACTGAAATATGATATACCAAAAAAAATTAAAAATCTGCATTTTAAGCAGATACATTTCTAGGGTTTACAAAGATTTTAAAATTGGTTTAATCAAACACAAACAGCTAGGTGAAGTTTAGATTCTGCAAATCACATTGCAGTAAAATGAAGTTCATAAGAGGAAGTATTACACCCTTTAGTAAATGCTTGTAGTATTGTACACAGAATTTGCTTTCTGTGAAATGTATACATATACAGACACGTGTGTGTGTGTGTGCATAAGTATATAATTTTTTTTAAATTAGTCTTATAACATTGAGGAATTAAGAGAGATCCTCTGCCTTTCAGATGAGAATTCTGCAAATGAATTGGAAGTCATATCTTATTGTGAGCTTTATGAGCTCATCTAGACATTGCTTATACCGGATATTGCAGGCATGTTCCAGAGTCAAACAGGCTCAGAAAACCAAAACAAGAGACCTAATTATAAAGTTTTAAAATACCCCGAAGTACAACAGCAGCCTTAGGTGGAAGCAACAGTAAACTTTTTATGCTTACTACAAGGAAGAATTCCAGGAAAGAAATGTCACTCTCAGAATATTATTTATCTACCAGATGGGAAGCGACCAGTTTAAGAGTAGATTGGAAATAATCACAAAATTTAAAATAAGTCTTGATTTTTGCACCTGTACCTTAGAGCAATATTTTAATCATCTATTAAATGTAAGCCACACTTGTGCACATACTT
The DNA here is from genome assembly GCA_013399095.1 of Psophia crepitans. NCBI lineage: Eukaryota > Metazoa > Chordata > Aves > Gruiformes > Psophiidae > Psophia > Psophia crepitans. The sequence continues at coordinate 225,271 of VWZZ01005506.1, forward strand.
GTATCATTGACCTTCAACTCTAGGTCAGAAAATATTTACTGAAGTGAACTTGTTACAAGGAAACATAATTTCAGAAAATAAGAGACTTGACTGCAAGATTATTTATAGTTGGGAAACAGCAGATCACAGTATGTATGTTTTTTTCACTATTTTCTGTGCCTTTACTGACTCTATTAATAATGCTGATGGAACAGTTTCAAGCTAACAGTTACTGACATTAATTTAGAAATGTGTAATACAATCCCATTTTTTCAGATAGCTGCAAATATTTTATTTTTATGTCTATAAGAAAATGTATCTTTTTGTAAAAATAGTTATCCTTATTACAGCTTTGATATAGAAAGGAGATTCTAGCAACATTAACTTATTAAAACATACAAAGGGAAGGAACAGTCACTGCAATAAAGGTGGAATATAACTAAAGCAAAGGAAGATTCAAGTCATATAGAATGCATTAATTCATATGTGTCTGCTTACCTAAAGACAATGTGGAAATCGAAAGTGTTAGAACCTATAAACTGAAAAGCTGCACAGGAAGCAGAAGAGGGGAAGAAGAAAGGATAGAAGAAATAGTGTTTGACTATATTACTTTGAAAAACTTCCACTTTACCTTGAAAGGAAGGTAATCACTGCTTATACTTATTTTAATATATTAGCAAGTATATTTTAAGAACAATAGGAAGCAAATTTACATATTGAGGTAACATAGACAGATACAAGAAACTCAGACAGAATCATATTCCATCAAAAGACAGAGCTCCAAAGAGTTCTTCTGCTGCATCATATGAAAGTGCATCTACACTTTCCTTTCCCTGAGAAGGGCCCGTGGCCAAAATAAATTCTGATTTTCTTTTTCTATTTCTTGAAAATGTATTTTTTCAGCTAAATTCAGTATCAGCAAGAGGTGACATAATGACAACTTTTCATACTCAAGTGCTATATTTATTCACAATACAGGTACAACTCTCACTGAATACATGGTTGAAAGATTCAGATGGTTTTCTTACTGAACAAGATGTTGATGGTTTTAATACATAGAGCATACTGTTAATATGAATAACTCCTTGAGCTGAATCATAATGGACTTAATGATACAGACATTAAAACAAACAAACAAAAATGTGAAGGATGAAATTTTAACCAAGTCATTCTTACATCCTTATTTATGTGAGCTACTGAGGTTCTTCACTTGGACTATCGACCACAAAAGACTGCAAATTCTGAGGTTTTACCAAGTCCTTGTCATGACATAAGCTACTGTCTTTAAGTGAAGAGAAGATAAATAACAGAGTTTTATAGTTCTTTGCTTGATCTTGAGACAATCTATTCAATGTGGAAAAAAAAAATAAAATCTGGTGAGGCTACAGTAAAAAAACCAAACCCACGTAACTGAGGAATTTTGGATGAGTCAGTATTACAGAACTTGGCTCTATTTTTCAGTCTTCAACAGGAAACTATGTTTCAACATGATGGCTCTCCAGCAGTCTTAAATAAAAACTATATGAATTAATAGTTCAACATTGTAGAGGTGGTCAGGATTATAACTCAGCACCACAGTATTGCTGACAGGCACTCTATTTCCTTTGTACATTGAGGTTAAGGAAAAAGGAGGAATAAAAAAGGCAAATGGTTACTAGAAGAAAAAATGCCTCACAGACTTTAGATAGAAGAGTTAACTTAAGTAACAGGTGCAATAATAGGTATATCCACTTGAAAGCATTATGAGGAGAAAAAAAATTCAATTCCTTCACTTCTTCCCCCCATCTCTTTTTAATAGAAACTAATGAAAGTATAAATGTAGTAAAATGCACTCCACTTCTAATCCTAATAATGAAGTTCTTAATTTCTCTTTTTTAATTTCAGAACTCAAGATTTCAAATTCCAAAATACTAGATTACATTTATTAAAAATGGTTGTCTTATGGCCTAAAAGAACCTGTGTTACAATCACATTCACAGAAGTCAAGTCAGCGTGTAATTTCCTATTTTGAAGTGTTAAAAAAATCTACACTGAGGCTTCATCACTGAACTCTTATTGGTTTATTAATATTTTATTATGTATATAAATTCAGAAGTTATTAATAACTAGGTCAACTATTATTAACTAGGCTTGTATAGTCATTCAAACAAGGGAGTATAAAAATTTTAAAATATTCTTAGTTTTTTTTAAGACAGTAACCCATTTGTTCATCCAGATAATCTTGAGAAGTCTGCATAGAATGAACTGGATACATTAATTCACCCAGATCTCACTATTTTCATTTGCCCTTAAGAACAACTTACTTTTAGAACTTACAACTTCTGGGTTTTCTTTGTAAGATCAAAATGCACATGGTACAGCACCTTTAGCAGTCAAGAGAGCATACATCTCTCCAAAGTAACTCAAGTCAAAAGAGAGTAAAACTGATAAATTAAAAGGGATTCTGTTTAGCCACAAGCCATTCTTGGCAATTTGTGATTTCTAAGTATATCTGAAGCATCTGATAATTCCTCTTCCCCTGGAGGCCAAGAGCTCTCTGTTAGGCATCTATGTTCCTCACACTTCCTAGGCAGTTTGAAATCTTTAAAGTAGCCTACAAGAAAACGAAAATATTCATGGGACGAATGATCTTCCTACACCTTTAGCCAACCCCCCCTGCCAAATCCCCAATATGGTTTTTGATAGAAGGCCACGGGACAAATGTCATGGGATAAGTATCATCAAGGATTCCACATCCAAGTTCTACTCTTCATGAGTTGATGTCTCTCCTTGCCACAGCTGGGGTTAGTGGGAACCCTGCCACATGGCCAGTGTTCCCATTAAAGACACGCTGTTGAGAATTCTCCCTCCTCTGCGCAGGACACTAATCCTCAGACCGCTTGTGGAGAGATGATGCAGTACAGCCTGCGCTTCACCTTAGCCACAAAGCTCAGCAGAACTGGAAACAGATTTCATTCTCCAGGCTTTGCTGAAAATTTGTTCTCACAGACAGAGAAAATTAAAGCGTCAGAAATAAAATGTTCTATAGTGTAAGAACACAGGGAAGGGAAGGGGAAGGGAAAAAGAGTCTTCGCAGTCTCAAGTCCTAACACTATAATTTCAGAAATTATTGTTATGCTGTTGCCTCTACATGTTGGTAGAGCTTAAGATCTGCCATATGCCCAGAAAACAAACCTAGATTTCCTTCCCTACAACCAGTATTTCTCATTGTCTCTTGTTTCAGATTTCACTTCCCTTAGAGTGCTTTTATATAAAAGCAATAAAAGTCCTTTCACTAACAAGAGAACTCTTATTTTTATTAATATTTACAGAGATAAATATATTCAAAGTAACTCAATAAATGTCTTCATTAGGTAAAATTCAATTCTTTCCAGAAATAGATGTGATATATGCACAATATTGGAGGCAAAGATATCTCATACTTACTAATCCTAACTTGAAGTATAATAATCTTTAAACTTTTTTTTCCAGTATCCCCATCCTTATGTAAATATGAAGTGGCTGCATGCATAAAAAATTAAGGTTGCTGAGGAAACTATCTCTAAAGAGATTAGAGGAAAGCAAGGATGTAAGTGATGGTATCTGTGCACAAAAAGAAAAAAGGAAAATTCATTATACTGTTCCATGTCCTGCAAATTTTAAGATGTGATATTTGAAAACAAATCCACAGAAGACAACTTAGATAATCACTGTTTTAAATTTTCCTTTAAGATACTATTCTATCACATTTATTTCACTGAGATAAGTATGCTTAGTATAAATTAAATAGGTTTCTAAATGTGCTGTTGCACTGCATACATTTTACACTCCCTTTTGCTTAATAGTTCTAAGTTATTAAGAAGACTGAATTAAACTGTGACATGGATATTTGCATTCTTTTAGGAATATCTAGTAGTTTCCAACAATTAAGGAGAAATATTATATACTAGGATATTTGCCGATACTTGGTGAATTCTCCAAATTAGGATAAAAACATCAACATTTGAATACTCAGACTGAGAGCTAGGAAATCAGGAGAAACTGAGAATACTTGGTCCAAAAACTATATAGAGATGCTCAGGCAATTAAAGACACACCGCTACCCATGGTAGGAGCATTAAGTTGGAAGAGAACTGCTGTTCTGTGTAAGGAAAATATTCTAATAATTTCATTCCTAGTTCTGTCATGAAAGACAGAATAGACTTTTAAGTCCTGTTTCTAAGGTGAGTATCTTCAATATGTTTTATCTCCTCCAAACTCTCCTGATTCATTTATTGTGATACCAGACTCATTTATTGTAATACTAACGAATTCTGAACACTGAATAGTTCTAAACGCAGTCATCCTGAAATTATTTTTTTAGAGTTGCTAGTACAAAAACTGCTTGTGATACATGCAGTGATTGAACTGCTTAGATGATTAAATGTTTTTGATACTTTACAATGCAGAGTTTCTTCGGTATTTGGAATATATGACAGTTTGGTACAATGAAAATTACAAACTAATAGGGATTAACAGCCTTGTACCTGCCCAACTTGGAAGAAAAAAGAGCCTCTACAGTAAATTATGCCAAGGGAGGTTAAATCATGTTTTTTCCCCACAATACAGAAAGTAGTGCCCAAAAGCTATATGTTAAAATCTTTAGTTGAGGAGCAGCTACTTCCAGCCAATAAGAAGGGTAAAACATTTTTCATCTGGTATATTCCTGACTGTTCAGGTATACAGAAAAGGCATAGCTCCAACACCTCATCAGCTTTTGTATTTGTTCTCTTGTTGTAACTGGTGTTCATCATCAACTGTTTAGTTTTACACACACTGGCAATGCTAGGAAGGAAGTACATGAAGGTGTTTCCGGTCAGTCTTACCTGTGTGCCCTGCAAGATCATGGAGCAGATCCTCCTGGAAACTATGCTCCTTGGAAATTAAGGGGGTGACTGGTGACAGCTAACAAGGGCAAATTGTGCCTAACTAATTTGGTGGCCTTCTATGATGGGGTTACAGAGCTGGTGGGTAAGGGAAGAGCAACTGATGTCATCTACTTGCAGTTGTGCAAAGCATTCGACATCATCCCATACAACATCCTTGTCTCTAAATTGGGGGCACATTGATTTGACAGATAGATCACTTAGTGGATAAGGAATTGGCTGGATGGTCACACTCAAAAGAGTTGTGGTCAACAGCTTGATGTCCAAGTGGAAATCAGTGAAGAGTGGCGTTCTTCAGGGGCTGGTACTGGGACCGGCACTGTTTAATATCTTTGTTGGTGACATGGACAGTGGGATTGAATGCACCCTCAGCAAGTCTGCTGACAATGCTAAACTGTCTGCTGCTGCTGTTGTCATGCTGAAGGGAAGGGATGCCATCCAGAGGGACCTTGACAGGCTTGAGAGGTGGGCCTGTGTGAACCTCATGAAGTTCAATAATAGCAAGTGCAAGGTCCTGCACATGGATCAGGGCAATCCCAAGCACAACGACAAGCTGGACGGAGAATGGATTGAGAGCAGCTCTGAGGAGAAAGGCTTGGGGGTGTTGAATGATGAAAAGCTCAGCGTGAACTGGCAATGCACAAAGCCAACCATATCCTGGGCTGCATCAAAAGAAGCACGACCAGCATGTCAAGGGAGGTGATTTTTCCCCTCTGCTCTTGTGAGACCCCACCTAGAATATTGTGTTCAGCTCTGGGAAGGGCCTGCAAGAAATCTGGAGAGACACTGTTTACAAGGGCATGTAGTGTCAGGACAAGGGGTAATGGCTTTAAAGTAAAAAAGAGTAGATCTAGATTAGATATTAGGATTAAATTCTTTACTGTGAGGATGGTGAAACACTGGAACAGGTTGCCTAGAGAGACTGTAGATACTCCCTCCCTGGAAGTGTTCAAGGCTAGGTTAGATGGGGCTTTGGACAACCTGGTCTCATGGAGGGTGTCCCTGCCCATGGCAGGGAGGTTGGAAATAGATGATCTTTGATGTCCCTTCCAACCCAAACCATTCTATGATTTAATGTACCTCTAATTTTTGCAGCAGAGCTAAAACAACAAATACTCAAGAGAGTTTGCTCCAGATCCACACTGCGTGCTTACTAACAGGGAAAAATATTTTGCATCTTTGTTTTCCAGAAGAAGAAAAAAAAAAATAATAGTTATGTATGACAAATTGCTCACCAGGCCAAGTCAAGCCATAGGACAGCTTACTGCTAATCAGACATAATTATCTCAAGAGTATTGAGTAATCAGTTCACTCTTTATGACAAAGTGACCCATGTGACATCAAGGGAAAAAATAGGATTGGCTTATGAAGTCATTTTATGTTTCCCATAACTTCACATAAAGATTTTCTGACTACTTGAAATAAGACAACTCCCCTGGTCAAAGGCCTGAGGTACATATTCCACTCAGGCTCACAACTCCACAAGCCTGCTAAAATTAGAGGTATCGAAAGGGCAAAATAGTGACACATAGTAGGAGGATTACTGCTTTACTCATGGGAAGGTATTGCCTGTTGTTTTCATCAGGGTAAATACGGAGATTTTTAGGATTAATACATTGGCAGAAACTGAAGGGAATCTGGGAAAGTACAGGCACTCTAGTTTTCTTCAGTACCAATAACTTCTTGTAGCATTTCAGGTCTTGTTCCTAAACATATCATCCTGAATGCTCTCACATTCTTTATCAAGTTTCCAGCTTGATTTTTATCTCCTGTTACCTCACTGTGCATCCACTTTTGCTTATCATATCCTGACCCTACAATGTCCCCCACCCTTCTAACTCACATATTTTTCCCTTTTCACCCTCCTCATCCTACAACTTACTTCACTTGCAAACACATACCACAGCGTTTTAGAAGATTTTGTTTTCTTCTTTTACTTTCAAAAGCACACTACCTCTTCACATCTGCACAGATATGACTGATTTGAGAACAAAACTGAGACTTACACATAACATTTAGCCAACAGTTCCTCTATCTTTCTGCAAATGTCCATGCAAGCAGAGATCAAAAATCGAAGGAAAAGAGATTCTGAGATGCACCAAATCGAGAAAGAATTATTTTCCCTTAAATATTGATTATCTTTTCTCAGCAGGACGAAGTCTCAGAATTCACATTATTTAAATTTAAATACAACTCAAGTTTGTTTAAAGCTACTCAGAAATATTATGAATACTATTTGCAAGGGGAAATCATACATCACTAACCCTTAATGTTTTTTTTCCCCTCCAGTTTTAGATGGGTGGTAGCTGCTATGCATCATATTCATTGTGCAATAGAATTTAAATGCAGATGCCTTTGTTTGAACAACGTTTATCAACTACAGAACTAGAGACCTTGTACTAGAATCCAGTAGTGCATCCCTGCTATTATATTCTTCTCTTTGCTCCAGACCCCAGTGACTGTTGTCAGAACTAGATACTGCTGGTGATTCCCCCACTGGAGGGAATCATACACGAATCTCTTTACTTCCTCCACTAAGCTGAAGGAACAGTTGAAGTGGTAATGTTTGCACCTCCTGAATGCTGCTAAATCATCCCTAAGGATTACTTAACCGCAGGGCATGCAGCGGGGTCTTTGAAGAGCAATCTGTGCATTTGGGATGCACTTCATATTATACCAAATAATAGGTTTTTTCAAATAAATAACAAGATAAAGTCTTAGTAGGGGGTTCTTACGACTCAAAACCCTATGTTATTTTAAACTACAGAAGTTGGTCATTGTGGTTTATTTTTAATATATTCAACATACAGGTTTAAGAGCAAAGCCTAAGTAAATTCAGTAATTGCACTAACTGCTCTAGAAAGTAAATGCAAAATGCCAGCCGCGTGGCATTCCTCATAACTTTCATATGCTGTTCTTCAAAGAAAATTAAATCTAATCTTTTTAGGCTTCTCAGAATCTATAGCACAAATGACATTTTAAGATACCAGAACATTACCCTTGGTTATGCTGATGAATGTTAACACGAATGCTATATAGTTCAGTTGGTACAAAGATCTACAAATTGAACCAACATATATACAACCTTAACATAGAATGCTGATATTATTTAACAAAAGCAGAAATCACCTCTTCTGAGTTACTGTGGAAACAATAGCTTCCCTAATCCAGAAATATTTGTTCTATTTTGTTTACTTTTTTTTTTTAATCATATGGAAGGTAACTATGCCTGTAGAAAGTTCCTTAGAGCCCTGTCTTTCAAAGCCAGAAGACGCTATTGGTGATCTATCAGTCCCAGGAGTAAATACTGCTCATAGATCCTATTGGCTTTGAAACTCCAAATGACAAGAGCTACTGACTGTCATAGATATTGTTCTCAAGATGGTTTCTATATATCTGACACCCAAAACCTGCTGTCATTGGCATGCATACCAAGAGTTTTATTCCCAATATCAACGATTCTTTCTGCTGTAAGCTATCATACTCCTGGGAATATCTGGCAAAATGAACTTCTGTGCACTTGGACAATATAAAGTCTAGAAAATGTTTAAATATTACAAGAACTCTTTTGATGGTTAGAAGGCAGAATGAAGTTGTAAGCTCAAAAGGGAAGTTTAACCCATCACAGGTACGAATCTGGCACTTTTAACTACCATCTTTTTTGCTAGAACAACAGTATCATATCTAAATTACCAACATTATTTTTAAAAGCTAAACCTAATTACATGTTTGGGAAATACACAGCTGTCACTAAAGAGTTTATTTCGTCATTTGTACAAAGTATTTCTTATTGCTGTGAAACACAATCACCAGTAAAAAGGCTTTCACCATATATTATACCCTTGTTATGCAAACTCCTTGAAAAGTCTGCTTGGTAATTTTTATGGAAAGAAGCTAGCCAGTATACCCTACTGTCAGATAATACAGAACACTATGAATTAATTTTTCATGGTAGTTTTTAAAACTGTTAGCAGAAATATTACCTGAAGTCATTATGATTCTGTTAATTTTTTGAGTTTTACAGTTTTATGGTTTTTTATGTCGGCTGATAACATAGAAAATACAAAGTGAAAAAATCAAGATAAAATATGAAATGAAAATGAGGTGACCTAATTTAACAGACCAGCTTAACTGATCTTAGTTTCATTTGAGTAAGAGTGCATAATAAAATAAATGAAAATGTGAAGGATTTCTACTTAGTCAGGAACATTAAATTAATAAAGTAGTAAACTTTCTTTAACCTCACTTTCTATGAAGTCTGAAATGTCCCATCACCTGATTAACAACACTTCTACGCTCTTCAGATACAGTGTAAATATTTTTAATATTATCTATGTTACAATACTACGAGGCTTACTGGACGTTACATACATACCTTAGGGTAGACTTAAACCTTATCATCTGTGATTTCTCATTCATTTACTTGTTTAAACTTTTTCCATATTTTGACATTTAAACCACTGTTTTCACACTTCATCAATCCCATTTTCTCATAAAAGAGCCATGGATGCTATAATATTGTGGACTTTTCACATATTAGATTGTAATTTTTTTTATTATTATTTTCAGATGAGTAAATATTATTCCTCCTATTCCTTCTGGAATTTCTCTTCCAGATTTCACTGTAACAAGACTACATGTGAGAAATACTTTTTTCTTCACTATCACCATTTTACTTGGATCAAAAGAGATTCATACAAAAATCTGATTGAAAATTAGCCACGTATTGATCTTCTCAAATTTTCTGATCATTCTGCATTGTTCTGACACAGTGGATGGCAGATTTGAAAGTATGTTAAGAAATGTTGATAGATTTTTTAATATATCTACACAATGTTTAAACAGAAAAGAAACATCATTTACTAGACAGATATAATATTTTAGTGAGATGTATACTAAGGATTTAGAGAGCTAAAATTTGATGAACTGAAGTTAAAAGTTGATATTTTCAAAATGGACAACATTTTTCAATGCAACTGAACTAAGAATTATTCATATAGGTAGTATGGAACATATCTATCTATATCGAGGTACAGAATATGTATGTGTATGAAAATTTCTCAGTGTGTGAGTGTATTTTACAAACTTCATAGACAGCAGGGTGTGTACACACAATATGTATAATTTACATATATAGAATTTTACATGTCAGTATATTCATGTACTCATTTTCATTCTTATATAGAAGCTTAGAAATTAATGACACATATAATTTTTTAAAGAAAGGCTAATTTTAATTTCTTTACCTTTTTCTTGGTATGACACTCATGCACATAGAATTCCCACAGGTTTTCCTATATATCTTGCTTGCCTAGAAGTCTGAGTACGAAGCAATCGTAAAAAATGCACTTCAAAGTTAGAGGTTATCAAAATGCTTTTGCTTGCAGGGCAGCAGTTTGCCCCTAAATAGAAGCAGAAGCAGGCCAGGCTTGCATTAACACTTCTGAGATTTCTTTACCAGATCACTGGTGAGAACGACTGCTTGTGAAAGAGGTCTGGAAAGTTACCAGGTTCAAGCTTCTAGCAGTTACAGTTTTAGTGCAAATATTGGATCACGGTTCGGTGCATTTAGTTTGCATGAAATTCCATGCTAACCTACATAGCTAGCATTTTAACTGTGCTAAAAGTATTTCATTCCTTAATATAGCAGATATAACAAGACACATTTAAAATCAGCATATGATTACAGCTATTGAGAACCGGGAAACTAAAATGGGCTGAATAATAATATGTCTGGCACAACTGATAAAAGACAAAGTTTAAAGGATTCATGAGAGTGATAGCAGATCTAGTGGATATAACAGACACAAATCAATATGATAAAACAGTATTAGAAGGCAAAGGTGTCATGCAATTTCAGCATTTCTCAGAAACCTTGATGTACACTGTTTCATATAATTTAATATAACTGTGTGAAGGAGAAAGATGGAAACCTATTACATTATTATGCAAAACACTGTAAAAAACAAAGGTCTGAAATTTCCTTTCTCCTAGGAGTCTTTAATTAATAACAACTGAATGCGAGCAAGTGAGAAATCAAGATTTTAAACAAAATAATACTGTATATGATTAACTTTGTAGTATGTGTCAATTTGGCTATTATTAATGATATTTTCACACCCCACTTCATATGTTAGACAGTCTTAAGGGAAATAATGATACATATTGAACAGAAACAGTTTAAGCAGTGTGAATAGATGGCAAAACAGAGGGATGAAAATTCACTTCAGTAAAGTATTTGTTTAATGTGTATTATTTTCCACAAATAATAGAGGTAAAGTCAACTAATTGCTGTGTAGTAGCTCTGTTTTTCTGAGATGTGTTGTTAACACAACTGATATCTAGTTCTACCGATTTTGGTCTCCCAGACGTCTTTGTGAGCTCACCATCCACATACATAACACAAACAGAAAAGCCAGCTCAATATGCAGTTCCTTTGCCAAAAACAAAACTACAAAGAAGCAGAATACTATATACGGAGGAAAAGCAAAGAGTTTACATCCTATCCCAGACCAGATGTCTCAAGCAAATGGTACCATTTCTCTTAATTTACTACAGAGTGATATAACCTACGTGAATTAACTAATGGCCAGCTATATGTAGGATGACGCCAGCCCTTGGGAACTATCTAGATGCTTACATGGAGGTAAATACTAGGCGTCTTTTTAAATTATGTCTGTAAGACAATCCTCTCCTGACAATTACAGGGTATCACAGAATCACAGAACAACTGAGGCTGAAAGGGACCTCTGGAGATCGTCTAATCTGACCTTACCTGTTCACAATAGGGTGAGCTACCACAGGTTACTCAGGACACTGTCTAGTTCAGTTCTGAATATCTTCAAGGATGGAAACTCCTCAATCTCTGGGCAACCTGTTCCAATGTTTGACTGCCCTAACAGTATAAAAAGAAAAAATTGTGGCTGCAAAATTTCTCACTGGTCTCAGGGATTCCCAAAAGTTAGTCCTATCTATAAAGAATGATCCAAAGAAGGTACCGAGTACCCTGGATTTGTCCATGTCCTTTGTCACTAGGTTCCCAGCCTCATTGAGCAGCAGACCTGCATTTTCCCTAGTTTTACTTTTGCTGCTGGATAGCCTGTATGAAAGCCACTAACACAGAAGTGGTCTGTAAATGTGCAGACCACATCTCCTCAAATAGCCCTGCATTTTAAAAAATGGGCTTATGTTTCAAGCTGGTAATAGAATATGTTTGAGCTCCATAATGTAGACCAAGTGAACAAATCATTACTTGCCTTCATAAATTCAAGCAATAGTAAGGTAGTTGAAATGCATACCTGGAGACTGGACCAAAGAATGTACTTTTATTTCAAACAGATCCTATCTCTCATAGCCCTTTTCTAGAGACCCCTGTTACTTTAAGCTCTCTTAGAACTTGCTGTAATGTATGAAGTCATTGTCAGATGTGAACAGGAATTTTTCTGGACAATTGTTCTGTCCAGGATTGTTCTGGAACAGTCTGCCCAGAGAGGTTGTGGAGTCTCCTTCTATGGAGACATTCAAAACTCGACTGGACATGTTCCTGAGTGATGTGCTCTAGGTGGCCCTACGTTGGCAGGGGGGGTTGGACTAGATGATCTTTCGAGGTCCCTTCCAACCTCTACGTTTCTGTGATTCTGAGAATAACAATACTAAACCATACAAGAAGTATATAATACCCATCTTCCCCAGAGGGTAAATTATTGATTGTGGATCATCAGTCTTTTTGTCCCAAGTTTTAGCAATATGGGTTATTTAAAAATGCACTATGTCCAGGAAGCACAGAAATGTATAGGAGGTTTAACATCTTGACACATTTCTCTTTCTATGGATACCCCAGTGCATTAGGGATCTTACTCATCCAAGAGCATTTCTCAGTTGGCTTTATAGTAGTAGTATAGTATATAGTAGTCCTATTTTTTCCATTGAACAAGGCATAGATTTGCTTATGTATTAACACAATAGCAAATTACTTTTGGGGATGCACTGCTCTTCCTCATCTATTCTTTCCATTATGAAAAGAAAAAGAAAGATCCAGTTACGGAAAATATGATATTGAAAACTGTTGCCTTTTAGTTCTCTATGTACCTCATAACTTACGTTATGTTCATGCATTTCGTATGTATGAATATTGGAGTCATGGCAGCATTACCTGTTTCCTTTAACTCCCAAGCGATGTTCCACTCAAGAAATGAGCTCTAAAGCCCTTTTCTGCTTTCTAAGGCAGTGTCTTTAAGAGGAAGGACCAGCAGATAAATCTTTCTGATACTTTTACAGGAAAGGTGAAAGTAAAGTATGTCTCAACTCTATTCTTGGTACATTTGGGCCTCCCACTTTCAAAGAGAAAGCAGATAGTTGTAAACTAAACTGTGGTATGCAATATCATGATCTTGGTGACTTTTAGGTGGATATTGTATAAGCCAATAAGCAGGATTATTATGAATCCCAAAGAGTTCACCTGGTGCCAAACAAATCACAGGCATTTGAAGAAACACTTAGAAAGTGCGTGGCATAATCCATGTACTTCACACTGAGGGTATCAAAGAATAAGAAAAAAAAAACCCCAAAACAGATTAGGAGAGTTTGTGAAAACCTAAAACAAGCGGGGTTTTTGCTAGTTCTGAGGGAATCTTTTTAAGCTAGTAGTTATCCACTAGATGTGGAGCTTGAGATTTATTTCCATGTTGATTCATATCTCAATCCGATGGAAATCCACAGTGGTATGCTCAGACAACTTGACCTCATGAATGAAGGCACAGTATCAGGAGGCACTTCTGGCAGAAAGAATTTGATCTGTGTACTTATGCATGCATACTGAGAATGAAATCTACACAGACATGCAGTCACAGGAAAACCACTGCTATTCCATACCAAAAATACTTTTTTTACTTGTCTTTTGGTACCTCTTTATATATCTTACATAGTCTAGAATCCTTTTCAAACTTTCTATGTTATTTAAATTGATGAAACAACCCCCCCTTTTTTTTTTCTTTTTTTCCCTACATATAACCCCAAGGAAAGAATGAAAAACAATAAAAGTAAAAAAACTTCTCCTTGGCTTGTTGGGTATTAATTTTGTAGAAAGTATTTTTATAAAAGTACAGTATAAAAACATAGTCCAAACCAATCAGTGTTTCCTGGTAGTTAATTCCCAGATTCATAGGTTTTTGTGTGTTCTTTTAATTCCCTGACTTCATTTCTGAAACAGTTGTAATGTTCTTACAAAAGTACTGTTTTCAAAAGATGTAGCCATCATTTGTCTCATTTTGGAATGAGAAGTGGCAAGTAAATTATGTTATATGTAAAAATTATTCTCTCAATAAATAAAAGTACATTTTTCTCTATACTTAATTTACATTCAGAAATGTTAATAATCCTACCATATACTCATGTAGCATAACCGCAGAGATAACTCCTGAATTTATATGTAAGTATGATGAGAGCCGAAATCCTGAAAACTTTACTGCAGCGAAGTGAAACCGTTTGGTTGCTGATTGCCTGCCAGCATTATAGCAGCCTCCAACCTGCTTCTGTATTGATCTAGCAGCCTATGTGGCAGAACATGAAGAGTAACCATCTGTGTCAGGTACAGCAGCAGGTGCTGTACCCATTGAACAGGCTGCTGCCTGATTACAATAAATCTCTTTCAAGCACCTGGCAACCTTGACAGGCACTTTTATCTTTGTATAAAACCACCTCACCACCTCAAAAAAGTTGTCTGAATAGAAATGAGAAACTCAACAGATAACGGCAGCTGATGAAGGCCAGAAACTGAAACCACTGCAGATATAGCGTGAAGTCTATGTAAGGCGGTGTTTAGATCCATGAGGAGTTCCTTATCATGCACAGCAATACTGTCTGCTCATCTCATATGTTTCAGCACAACATCGCTAACATTCTTGTAAGGCAGAACTTAAAGTAGGGTAACAGGTTCGTAAAAATAAATGCTTTGTCACTAACATTTTACAAAATTCTGTTTGCACAGAGGCTTGTGCAGATAAAGCCAAGTAAGGTGACTCGACGCTAGAAGACTCGAATAATGACAAATTCAAGGTATTCATCAGTAAACCTGTACCTGAGATTTTTGTAGAAGCTATAAATCAAGATCACTTGACCAGATAGTTTTCGAAAATATTTTAAGAGTCTCACCTGCATTTGTCAGCAGAGATGTTTTGAACTCAGAACTACTACTTACTATGTGGGTTAAAAGTAGTCTTTGAAATGCACTACTCAGCTGAACATTTAAGAAAGCACCCTGACTTAATTAATGCTAGATCTCCGTAACTGGAGATGCAGTTCTGATCCAGTAATTGTTGAATTTCCTTGTTGTCAGCTGCTCAGTAGTAGTTAAGTAGTTTTGTCAAGTCCATATTTATCTCTTTAAAGGACATAAGTGATGAACATTATGATTATAGATGGTCTTTGAAGGAAAAATAATCAGACAATATAAATCAAAACATGGAAAATGAGTATCTGACTCTTGTGAAGGTAAAGGCAGAACAGACAGTTCTCTCAGTCAGAGATGTGTAAGTATTTCCTGTAGCGGGATGCAAGGCTGACAGTTCTGTGAACTCCACTGATTATGTTATTTTGCTAGATGAAGAAAATAAATACCCAGAAGTAGTAACAGTAGCTCCCATTAGTGTGTACCAGCTGGTTAATATCACTGAGTTCATCCAAAACATCTCGTAAAAGGGGGACTGTTTGCTGTGCAGAAGTTGGTCTAAGAACTCATCAGTTTTATTCCAGTCATAAAACATGTTGCATATATTAGGCTTAACTCACTTAAAGAGTCAGCAGACTGCGATTTGATGTTTGTGAGTCTCTGGCTGACGGATGAAGCAGTAACAGCCAGATACTTACCAGGAAGACATGTTTGCATTTGAGTTTCATGACTAACTATCAAACTAAGAAAAAATATCTGAGTTTAAATATATATCTTAGTATGGGAATGAAAAATTATTGAAGGACTTTGTAATCTCTACTGCACTTCTGATGCCGAAAAGACATCTGACAATTCAGGACCCTTTTGAGGCAACCTAGAGAGAACTGAAGCTGCACTTGTAGGATCCTTTGTAAACTGTAATCCACAGGATCGTAATGACTCACTATTTAATTCTATTTCAGCCCCTGG
This sequence comes from Psophia crepitans, assembly GCA_013399095.1. Classification (NCBI taxonomy): domain Eukaryota; kingdom Metazoa; phylum Chordata; class Aves; order Gruiformes; family Psophiidae; genus Psophia; species Psophia crepitans. Next base: position 241,288 of record VWZZ01005506.1, read on the forward strand.
TATGTTACTAATTACCGAACTCATGTCTGTGGCTGATAAAGCAACAGTCTGGTGCTGCTGTAATGATGCAACTTGTGTAGGGAAAACAGAAAGCGTCATTAAGGAACTAGTGATAAACAAGATGATTGTATAATAATTATGCTGGGGAGAGGTACTGACCTTAAATCTATGGAATATCGGTAGCCACATATGGTACAGGTGTGATATTAGACTTTATTTTTACTGAGACCTGAACAGCAGAACCAAGAAAGTGTGAAGAGAGAACATCTGTTTAGGTTGCTATGCTGAATACTGTCGAAGACTCCCCAGTGGCAGTTAGTCCTCCTAGTCCATAGCTCAGTTTAGCCAAACTAGTGGTCAGAAGTATCCCACAACTTTTTTCAGACCTTTAAGCATAAAAATGTAGGGAAAAAAAAAACCACACACACATAGAAACACCCCCCCCCCCCAAAAAAAACAACAACCAACAACCAAACAAAGCCAAACCCACAAACGAACAACCAAAACGCCACAATAAACAACCATAAGAGAAACAAAAAAATGAACAACTTGGCCCTGGACTGAGTCTGCAGCAAATTATATGGCCATCAAAACCTCCTTCAGCCTTACCGAAGTAGTATATAGCAGATAAATACAACTCTGTAAGTCATACTCTTAATAAAAGTGTGGAAGCGGTTTTAGTGACCTCAAGAGCTGAGTAAATGCAAACCTTCCCGGTATTCATATTCTCTACTAGGGCCACCATCAGAACAAGTGGTACTGCTCAGAAGTGTTAAATTTTCTAAATAAAACTGCTACTGTGGATCAATATAAAATGAATTAATTACAAACTTCATCTTATCATTGAGAATATCAGCAAACTAGCTGATATGGTATTTTGGAAGATATAGAGATGTAACCGCATTTATTAACTGCATTTCATTCATTGTCATTACTTACATCAAGAAGGAATATTACCTATTAAGAATGCAACAAAAGCTTAGGTATATTCCCAGGAGACTAGTCTGTACAGAAATCAAATGTTCAGTAGAACTCATTTACCAAACTAAAAAACAAGACTCCTGGCTTATTTCTTATAGAAGTAATTACTTTGATAGAGTACATAAGCAAAAAATTCTGAAACTAACAGTAAAGAGGATGCCTTATACACACCCTAGCTCTATAATATCTAGCTTTAGTGAATGAACAGGCCAAAATGGAGGTACAACTTTCAGAATAAAATGGTGCGTTTCTGTTAGTGTTGACTTTTCATTAAATATTTAAAAAAACCACAGCATAGGAATTTTTTTAGCTTCCCCAAAACATCACTATAAACATTTAGAATAACAGAGATTTTGAGGCTTGTACCAGATATTTTTTAGTGAAAAAACATCTAGATGCACAGTAAAGGAAGCACTCAGAAAAGCTCTGAACTAGGAAAGGGAAACCAAAGTCCCTGTGGAGTAAGGCACATTATCTTTCTGCTACTGACTAGCCGAGGAAGAAGGGAAGACTGGCATCAGGGTCAGAGACACCTGAACACAAGATGAAGCATATGAAATTGTATGCTCTAGGAAAGTAAACTGAAAACCAAGCTAAGAGAAAGTGCAGTTTTCCTGGATGTATAAGATGTTGGGAAAAATTATTTTGAGAGAAAAGTAATTTTCTAGTTACATTTAAGCGCCATTAAGAAAGAATGATGGATTAAATAAAAAGAATAGAAGGTAGTACAGGTAGCAGAAAACAACATTCTTAGGGAGAAAATTAATACTTTTTTAATATTCTTACAATTTGAAAAGCACTAACAGGGAAATAAGTTTGATATATGCATTACTCAGAAGCTTTTGCTACTTACCTTGGGACACCTCTCCTGCATGAAAATCAGTAGATTCATGTTTAGACCAAAGTTCCACAGACACAGCTAGGGCTGATGGAAGGTCATTGTCTGAAATCTCAGCAGGAAACACTTCAGCCACTTCAGTGACAGTTTTCTTGCTTTGGGGGATAGTGGGTAAACAGGTGATATTGTTTATTCCATCAACACAAAGAAACCCACTGGAGCAGGACTGTATAAGGCAATCATTGTAATTAAGCTCACAGCTTCGCCCCTGAAAGAGAATTTTTAAAAAGCCATTTTTGAAGGTAATTTGCATTTTGTAGTCACATTAGTTCAAAATATTGCTTTCTTTTGATTCTAAAATGTTGTTTGTTTGTATTAAGCTGTCCTTTCTTTTGAAAGCAAATCTAATTATGTGGGAAATACTGCTTAACTAATTTAATAGTATAGTTGTATATTTTAAATTTTAACTAAATTGTATTTTAACTCTGACTTAGCATTACAAATTACAATTAAAATAACTTTTCCTCACAGATTTGTAATTGCAAAATATCAAAGATGGTACTGTCACCAGTGATAAGAATTGGTTAAAATAATCCTCTCCAGTTAGCATGTAGTCATACAGAAAGCTTTGAGCAGAGGACTTAACTCTGTGAAAACCTCCAGTTTGCTCTGATTGCCAAGTCAATGTTCTTTTTGTACACTGCAGCTGAGTATTTGTTGCCTGTTCTTACCAAATCCTCACACAGCACCTTGTTAATACATTAAGTTCACAGATAACTCTTAGAAAAGAAAAAAGGTAGTGTCAGTCTCAAATTGGACCTGGCACTAACTTTTTATTTTTTCTCAAGACTAACAATTCATGGGAAGCCTGAAATCTCCTTCCTAGTAATGAATTAAAAGTGTTCATATCCAGTAGTCTGTAAAAAAGGCAAGAAATAATGCATTTCTCTTGCAGCAATAATTATGTGGATTAAATGCATTCGTGAAGTGTGAAATAAATATACGCTGAAGCCAGGCCTGGGTTCATTTTATTTTCACTTCTGTTGTAATGAACTAATGGGCTATGTTAATAGATACAGCTTACTTTGCTAACCTAGAAGGATCTTACATATCTGGATAGCTATCTAAAATACATAGTGTCATCCCTGAAAGTCATGCATCTCTGACAAGATGTCATCTGGCACATAACCACAGATGTGCTTTGGTAATAATCTATGTATTTTTTGAATGGGCTTGTTCATTATTTTTTTCATCACCATTTCCAGACTATGTAATATAACCACAGTTTTAGCTCTTTTGCTGCCTTTTACCATCTGCTGCTTTAGAGAACTGCTGACAGAGGGGGCCTTGGGGCCAAACATTGTCAGGCCTTGGAAATCCCAAACCAGTGGTGGTTAGGCATGAAGAATATCCTGCAACCACTTTGTGGTAACTAGAATGTCTTAAGCATCCAAGTCCTATTTTCAAAATGAAGAACGCTACCTAGAGGGAGATGTTTCTTCACCTTTGAAGGAAAGGAATAAGCCTTGATCTCCTCCTCAGGGCTTTTAAGTTGCCAGTTGTTTCCTACCTTCTCTAATAGATGTCATAAGCGGTCTGGAAAATAATGCAAAGTTATAGACGGAACTTCTAGAATCTAGCTGGTGCATAAATCTTAATTTTTAATCTTACCTCTAACTACTGTAAAATTTTTCTTTTTTTTTTTTTGCACAAAACCAGAAGACATAAAAAGTAGAGAAATCAAAATTTTACTGCTTATTTATTAACAAATTATTTATCCTGTCAGCTGAAAATTCCATAAAGCCAGCCCAGAATGGGTCTGAAAAAGAAAAACTAGCAGTGGTCAACATTTGTTGATAAGAACAAATACCTCAGGGATAAGTTGGAATTGTTTGTGGGAGTGTTTGTTGGCACGTGTCAAAACCACACCAGACCTGGTCTAGCAAGCTCATGACATCTAGCTATATACATCATTCAGTGAGTTTCAGTGTCTGGAAGTGTTCCCTGTTGCTTCATTTAGCAGCCCAGAGAGTTTGGGATTTGGTTTAAGACGGAGACATTCAAATTTAGGTGTCACATGGTAACTGAGCACATTAGTAGCCTAAACTCCCATTAAAGTTGGTACAGATTCTGAGGGAGTAAACTGCTTAAATGTGGGTATCTAGTATTTTGGAATTGGGTATCCTGTCTGAGTCCCAGGGACGAATCAAGGGTTGTAGGTTTCACACAGGTCCTATGTCATTCTACCTACCATATGAAGGAGTAAGAGATACTCCACATACTGTTTTAAATAGGATTAGGTGCTTATGGTTAGGCAACCAAATAACACGTTTAGTCAAGAGAATCAAGAAAAGTGCAGAAGCTAATCAATCACCCTAATACAGACCCAGGACTGCATTTGGAAACATGGTTCAGCCCCAGGCGGCAGCTGAGCACCATGTAGCTGCTCGCTCACTCCCCTCTGTTGGCAAAACAGGGGAGAGAATGGGAACAACAAAGGGCAAACATCCTTGAGTTGAAATAACGACCGTTTAATGGGCCAGCAAAGAGAGAGGGAAAGAACAACAAAGCAGTATTAGTTATAATGGGATGTAAACAAACGCGATAACAAGGAGAGCAATTTACCAATCCACAACCGACCCCACACTCAGCCCCCAGTCAGACAGTCCTGAAGCATCACCAGTCCACCCTTCTCTGGCCAGCCCCCTTTTATGGGGTCATGATGACACATGGTATGGAACAGCCCCAGCCAGCTCACCTGGTCCTGAAAATCAACCCTATCCTGGCCAAAGCCAGGACAGGAAACCAAATTATTTTGGGATGCTCTCGTATCTCTGAGGCAACTAGATGGTGTTGGCAGATGTAACACAAAATCCACAGAAACCCCACATCTCCCTGTGTGGAAACCTCAAAATGGCATCGGACACCTAGGTTTGGGCTTTTATCGTCTGGGCAACCAAACAACCTTTAGGCTCCACTGACAATATCAACTAGTTCTCTATTTAGAATAATGTGAGTAGAGGTACTCAGGTAGGCATCTTCACGAATGCAGGTATCTCACATTGTATCCCAAATCACTTGCTAGATCCAGAAAAGGCTTGCTGAAAAAGCATTTAGACTGCAAACAATACACAAAGATCTTGTAATCTTTCAACACATGTATTCTGTCATAATTTTATAGTTCTGTGGTTCTGTTTGCACCTGGAATTCTGGGGGAAGTGATGAAAAATTAATATCATAATTGTATCCCTGAGGAAAATATTGTGAAAACAACTAAGCTGGTATCATAAATGTTTTAATGATGTTGAAGTATTATTACGTTAGCCTCAGAAATTAAATTCTCAGTGCAAATCACATTGAGGCATTGAAGAAAGATGTTCTTGGAATACTATAAACTACTGAAGCCTGATATCCTGTAAAGTCTATCTTACATTTAACAGTGAAGAGATGTGATTTCGGACTGAAGCTTTTCCTGTAACTGAGCACATGTAAGAAAATCCAAGTAAATTCTCCAGTGCTCAATAAGCATGTGCTCATTGCACACTTTCCCTCAGTCAAGATGTTTAGTCTTTCTTGTCTACCTGGCTAGCAATTTATGCAGAACTTGGAAGCAACTTACGTTTTCTGACAACACTATTAATTCTCTTAAATTAATTTCTGATATTTGAAAACAATAAGAGGTGCAAGACAGAAAGAGGTAGAAATCAGACATAACTGAAATTACTTTTCTTACAAGTAGTTAAAACAACTTAATGTTTAAAATGGAAGAGTTTAAATCAAGGTTTTTAGAATGATTTAGATACATCCATACCTGTTTCAATCCAGTTCTTAATTTGTTTTAGCAAGCAGATGAGCTACCTGGTAAATTCATAGCATCTTATAAAATCATTCACTGTATTGGTATTCCAAAGCATGAAGGAACAGCAGGCCAATTTGTATGTTGGATTTCCATACAATGACAAACATTTCCTCCTTGTTCTCTTCTAATTCCACGTATAGCACAAAGGATCAGTTCATTCTATGAATAGGATTTCTCTCTAATAATATTTCTTAGTTCTATAAAACTTGCTGTTCATTCTGGCTTTCACTGTGACAAATGAGTACATTTTTATTAATACTACATGTAATGGTGAAGAGCATTTGATTATTATTTTATGACTCATAGAAACAAAGCAGATGTGGATAACCTCCACTGTGCATGAAGGGTACATTAAATAGTCATAGATAAATTTGATAGTCTTGAAAGTGTCTGTAAATGCCTTAGTTAAATGCTTTAACAGTTTCCATGCAGGCAGTTGCTGTGGATTTATATTTAAAACTAGATATTTATCTATTGATGTTTCCGTTTAAAAAGGTAAACATTTACTCCATATACCACTGTCTATGCTTTTCTTCTCAAAATTTATGACAAGCTTCATGATCCATACTTTATGATCCATACTTTGGATAGCATCACATACATGGATTACAGAAGATTTACTTAACACACACTGTAGCTGGTGTCCCTTGAATACTTATTCCTCTGGGAGTTTTGATGTTTCTATAACATACTCATGCTAGGAACCAGAACCAGGCTCCTACCAAATATGCATCTTGAGATGTTTAATCCCTAACTGTCCTAAAGTTTCATACTAAAGAGATGCATGTGAAGTATTTTTCTGTTTTGTTTTCGTGTCTTTGTGTTGAGGTTTTTTTCATGTTTTCTTTCTCTGCTGTGAACTTTCCAAAGTACAGTGAAATCTGAGGGTCTGAAGATGGAACAGTGAATAATAGAATAAAGTAAAAGACAATGCATCTTAAACACCAGCTTTGTAAGTTTTTCTTTTTTAAGGTTTTTTTTTGAGACATAGTGTACAGTCAACGATCAAGCTACATACTAACAGAAAACCTGCCCCCGTGGGTTAAATATCTAGCTCCATCATCAGTGAGCTATTAGTGAATACTTAGAGAAGAATACAAGAAGAACATAAGCACAGTTTGCATCTTATAATTCACTAAATATACCATTCCAAAATATGGCAATGAGTAATTCAGAGAATCCAGGGTAACATTCAGAAGAATAATTGAAATTATGATGGACCTTTTAAACCATTTTTGGACTTATTTGTACTTTTGGGATCTACAGTGTGATGCAACACTGACTTGTATTATGAGTGAAAGAATAATTTCTTTATACAGATTTTAAGCTTCCTCTCTGATGGTTTTACTTGGCATTAGAAGATTTTTTGTGGAAATAAATACTAAAAAATAGCATCATTAATCTTCTCCATTACAGTTGTTCACGTAGAATCGAATCAAATAGAATCGAATCATTAATTGTAGGATAAGTATAAATATTAGATGAACAAAATGAGATTATTTCAACATGAGGGTTTGACTGTTTTCATACAAAAAGACTGTCCCTCAACTCGCATATCCTTCATCATGACCTGACGTCATTTTGAATGACAGCCTGCTTTTGAAGAGAAAAAGAGTCTCGTGACAGACTCTGGGGAAGTATGAACTGTAGCCATTGTACTCTAAAAAGCAACCTACAAAAAATTTGTATTCATTTTTATGGACTATTCTCTTACTTCTTAGGATAGCCTGCAGTGAATTTCATCAGATTAGTCAGAAATCCAACTGTGTCCTGGGCTGTATGAAAAACAGTGTGGCCAGCAGGTCGACGATGATTCTCCCCCTCTGCTCTGCTCTTGTGAGACCTCACCTGCAGTACTGTGTGCAGCTCTTGGGTACCCAGTACAGGAAAGACATGGAGCCGCTGGAACAAGTCCAGAGGAGGGCCACAAAGTTGATCAGAGGAATGGAGCACCTCTGCTACAAGGACAGGCTGAGGGAGCTGGGCTTGTTCAGCCTGGAGAAGAGAAGGTTCCAGGGAGACCTAAACGCAGCCTTCCAATACCTAAAAGGGGACCTACCGGAAAGCTGGAGAGGGGCTGTTTATTAGTGAGTGTAGTGATAGGACAAGGGGTAATGGATTTAAACTAAAAGAGGTGAGATTTAGATGAGATTTAAGGAAGAAATTATTCCCTGTGAGGGTGGTGATGCACTGGAACAGGTCGCCCAAAGAAGTTGTGGATGCCCCATCCCTGGAAGTGTTGAAGAGCAGACTGGACGGGGCTTTGGGCAGCCTGGTCTAGTATAGGGTGTCCCTGCGTACGGCAGAGGGGTTGGAACTAGCTGATCTTTGATGTCCCTTCCAACCCTAATCATTCTATGATTGATTCTATGATTTTGGGAGGAGCTGTTGATTCCATTGAGTGTGGAGAGGCCTTGCAGATAGGTCTGAACAAATTGGAGAACTGGGCAATCACCAACCACATGAAGTTTAACAAGAGCAAGTGCTGGATTCTGTATCTGGGAAGGGACAACCCTGACTATACATGCAGACTGGGGGATAAGAAGCTGGAGACCAGCCATGCGGAAAGGCACTTGGGGGTCTTGGTCAACAGCAAGTTGAACATGAGTCAACAGTGTGTCCAGGCTGCCAAGAAGGACAACCATATCCTGGGGTGCATCAAGCATGGCATCTCTACCCAATCTAGGGATGTGATTCTTCCACTCTACAGTGTGCTGCTGCGGCCTCACCTCGAGTACTGTGTGCAGTTTTGGGTGCCACAGTACAAAAAGGACATAAAACTATTGGAAAATGTCCAAAGGAGGGCAACAAAGATGGTGAAAGGTCTAGAGGGGAAGATGTATGAGGAAAGGCTGAA